>JAQGAB010001026.1:0-19478 GCA_034696565.1 Isotomurus graminis
TACACCTAACCTATAACCTACACCTAACCTATAACCTACACCTAACCTATAACCTACACCTAACCTATAACCTACACCTAACCTATAACCTACACCTAACCTATAACCTACACTAAGGTTGATGGTATTAAAGAAAGCGCAATGATTGAATTATTGTAGTTTATTAATGAATTGTATCAATTTTTTAATCAAACATGGGTCAAAACACTTAATCTGTTAAAACAAACTGGTAAAATTTGAAGTTATATGATAAACATTGCTAATTAGATAACAATTAAGAACCTCAAAAATAATAAACTAACAGAAAAGCGGAGGCTTAAAATGTAAACAAATTAGTCTAGAAGCAACATTTTCGTGCACAAAATTAATAATAGTACATACAAAATCAACATCATGAAGTGAGTTTAAAATATCATATACACCTAAGAAGAGTATGTAAACTACAGGTAAGATCCAAAGAAGTCATTACAATGAAGTCTTGTTTGAATTCCTTCCTGGAGAGTCCTTATCAAATGGTGGGTCGGGGACCCCAGAGTATTCTGAAAGTACAACAACAATTAGCAAAAAGTATAAAAATTCATTTAGCAACTATCAAATTTAGTGAGTTACACAAATAACTCATACGAGTGAATGTTCCTTTCCCAGTCAGCTTTTTGATGAAGAGTATGATAACCACAGTTACAACTGCAACAGTAACAGCGACACAGGCGATGATAAGGGTAGCTGGTGCAGATACAGAGCCTTTGGAACATCCAGTAGACTCCACAGTTAGTAAAGTTGGCGTAGTGCTGTTATCCAAAGGAATTGACACGGATGTCGACCCCTTGTCCACAGCGAGAGCTGCAGTGTTGTTTTCCAGAATTGTGAAGTCCAGGTTTGGCTCGTTGTCGGGGATGAACGTAATATACCAACATCCTTGCACAGTGAGAAATTTGGTGAGCTCAATCCGTGACTTGCCGCTAGTTTAAAAAATTACCTTTTTTCAATTTCCACTCAAAAGAATACGCTGAGTTTGTTTTATTACTTACTTAAACAAAATACAGTCCCTGTACTCTTGCAATGAAGCGTTGGACAGCGATTTGCAGGCCGCGCACCTACAGAAATTAAATCAAGAATAATTATTTCACTAACTATTGGATTCGCGTTCACCCTCTATTTCATACGAATACGCTCACTTCATCACATTGAACGAAATTATTTTAAATATCAACCGGATCAACTCACACTTTCTTTTGGAATTCCTTTGCTTCGCCATCAGGAAATTTGGATACCATGGGACCCCGGGCCAACGCAACTTGTGCGTAGCTTGCGATGACAAGAAAGGCGAGAATTCCTCCTACAAATAATTAAGTCGATGATAAATAATCCTATTTCGTTAAGTCAATCAGTAAAAACGTTCTTTTATATCTTTATCTATAAACCATTAAAATAATGTTAGGTATAAAACCAAAATGTCAAAATTCTTACCTGAAGCAATGAACCTTGCCATATTGGTGAGTCGCCTGGCCGTTCAAATTACACGCAGAGTAAGCTCAACTAAAGCGTTTTGAAAAACGCAGAACCCTTCTAGAGGACTTAAAATTAATGAAAGACAAGCTAGCAAACGAATAATGAGAGGAGCTCCAGAAATTGTGACCTACCCCGTCTACTGCAGAATCAAGACTGACGAAATGTGGCTGTATGCAACTTCTGTACACCAATTCTGTATTTTTGCAAACATTGCAGTACATCCTGCCATACCAAATTTAAGCCTTGTATATACCATTAAGCAGAGAACGAATAAGAGTACTTTAGGTTGGCAAAACCAGATGATTAGAAAATGTCCATGGTCTAGGCTAAGTCGTTCTCCAGATTCACTCTTTTAGTGGGACCCTGAAAAAACGCTGGGCAACCTAACCTAACCTATTAATATCCAAAGCAAAACAAGTGGTATGAGTATCCGTAAAAGCTTTATTCTTAACAAAAAATGCAGAGAATAACTAATGCCTTAATTACCCTTAAACAAAGTAGGTTGTCAGGAACATCAAATCAATAAGCAAACCAGACATTTATTGTATGCCTATATAATAATGATCAGAAGGTGGGTACTACCTGTGGGTACTAGTTTTAGATGTTTCCGAAATATTGACTTCCAATTTCCGAACTTTGTAGGATGGTTTTCGATATCTGATAGATGGCTTACATCGATACGGCTTTGGTTGCCAGGGATTACATGCCAGACAATAATCGATCCTTCGAAAAGTTTTGATGGGATGCTTGGACATCTTTTTCAATGAGGGAACTTCCTGTTCTGAAGAGTCAACTACGTTTTCAGTTGGATGTACTGAGTTAGGTACAGGATCCATGAAGAGGATCCACTGAAAATTTATTCAAATTCTAGTAATACTCGTTGAGTGATGCAAGCCGCAGAAGTTTACTGTTACAAGCCACTCTGATGAGGGGTAAAGAATTACCCAAAGCAATGACAAGCCCAACTACACGTCCTGACAGTAATGTTGTCAGAAGAATTAAATTGAACAATTTAAGTTGATTTGGATTTGAGACGAAAGTTATATTTCTCATTGAAACTTAAATATGTGGAAAATCAAATTAATAGTCCAAACACATGCATATGCAAAAACAACACACAAGTTCACTTGCATATGATTAATCAAATACGAACACAATTTGCCATTGCACGCTGACCTAACCTAAGAAAAATACCAATACACGTGTATTTGATTTTAACACACACGAATACAACATACAAATACGCATGCTAATGCTTAAACATGTACGAACACAAAATAAAAATACACATGCATATGCTAAAAGATGAACGTATACAAAATACAAATACACAAGTAAATAGTAAAACATGTACAAATACAAAATACAAATACACATGCGTATGCTTTAACATATGCGGATCCCAAATAAGAGTTACAAGTTAACTTACCTTTAATGCTGTATCACGTTTCCAAATATTCTGGATAAATCAGCTTCAACGAGGGCTCAGAAATCGTGTGTTGTCAGTGCCAGCTCCAGATTGAGAATGGATAGATTAATGATGTGGCACATGGACATCATCTAACGTTTCTTATTACCCTCCTGCAGTACAAATAAGCATGCATATGCTTCAACAAGTAAAAAAACCTACACCAAGCAGCCTCTTGAAGCCCAGCTAACTGAAGACCTCATAGCTGTCGTTAGCGGAGAGGAGCTTCAAAATCTGCCGATTCCAGGCAAAAGCAGATAAATAACTAAAAAAATTTTCTGCTTCGAGGCTTTATGCATAAGTTCCATACATACTCACAACACCAACCAGAATCGTGTAACCTTATCCTACAATACTTAATGCTAATTATACGTTTACATTAAGAAGGTCAGGTTAGGTCAGCTAATAAAAAGACTTTTAAACGTATTGTAACAGCATCATCGGGAAGCTTCTAAAACCGATTTCTTTATTACAATAAATTATTTTACAGAAATAACAAATCCCAGCTGAGGTAAATTTGAATCACTGTGAATCGTTCTTGTCCGGCATTTCTTGGTCACTCCATTTCGCAGTTTCAACAAATTCACCGTCCTGCTGGGGTGCGTTTTCCTGATGCTGAGTCAACCAACCGCGATCTTCTTCCTCCTGTCCGGCTAACCATCTCGCTTCAAATGGAAACAGGATTGCGTCAGTGATCGCGTTAAACAAGTCTCTACTCATAGTTTCTGATCCACTCTACAACAAACACAAAAAATACCAGTTAAACTTCTCCCCTTGCTGTCCTAAAAGGGCGCTTACCCCGACAACCTCAGATTCCAACTCAATAGCACGTGCGCGTTGTCGGTAAATTTCTTGTCGTGCTGTTATCTCCGACAAGCTTGATGCCATGCTGCTTGTTGTGGCTCGAGTAATTTCTGAAAAGCCGAATAATAAAATCTTTTAGCATACAACTTTGTAAACCCAGCTGAGTAACATGAGGTTTTCTTACCACCCGTTACTTCACAATTAACCGTTCGTTGATCCCCAGGCCCCACTTCAATTACCATCCCTTCCACGGCTGTATTCTTGGCTTCACTCCACACAAAAACCTTTGCCCCCTTTTCATATTCTGTAAGACCGCCAACACTCGCAGTGCTTGTTTTATCCAAACTTGCACCTTTGCTTAAATCTTCGCTCATTTTTATACTGAAAGTAAAACCAAATCAAATTACAATTATTGAGCTCTGAAATTGTAATACTTTGATACTCTGATAACCTAGCAGGTGGATATTAAAGGGCTCTGAAAATGTAATACTTTGAGTCTCTGATAATCTAGAATTTGGGTATTAAAGGGCTCTGAAATTGTAATACTTTGATACTCTGATAACCTAGAATTTTGGTATTAAATGGGCTCTCAAATTGTAATACTTTCATACTCTGATAATCTAGATTTTGGGTATTAAAGGGCTCTGAAATTGTAACACTTCGCTACTCTGATAACCTAGAATTTTGGTATTAAAGGGCTCTGAAATTGTAATACTTTCATACTCTGATACATAGATTTTGGGTATGAAAAGCTCTGAAATTCTGATACGTTCAAGTATAATATTCTACTGATATTCTATTACTCTGATATTCTATCACTCTGATATTCGAATACTGTGATATTCTGATAAAGTTAAACTTAGAAATTCTAATCTTCCAAGATACGGAATTCCTGAATTTAGTACCTGCAATTCGGATACTTACGGAACAAAGTAGTAGAATGAACTGAGTTCAATAGTTTAGTTAGGGAAGTAAAACTAAATCAAATTACCTTCTCAAAGAGCTCCTTCTTTCTGATCCTCTCGCTTCAACCTCCAGTTCTCGACTAAACATTTTCTCATGAACTGAACCAATGAAACTTAAACGTTAGAGTAGGAACCAACCTATCCACACGTTACTTTAACGTTTCTCATGTATCTAAAACTTTCATGTGTCCAATGTATCTACAACTGTCCTGTGTCTCATGTATACACAACTAACAAGTGTCTCACGTATCTACAACTGTCATATGTCTCATGTATCTACATCTGTCATTTGTCTCATGTATACACAATTTCCATTTGTATCACATATCCACGGTCTTATGTCTCCTGAATGCGCAACTTTCATGTGTATCATGTATCTAAAACTGTCATATGTATCATGTATCTACAACGGTAAAGTTTTTTAAGTATCTATAACTACCGAGTAAATTATATCATATATCATTATACATATCTGAACCTAACCGATTAATGCACAGCGGAGCGTTTCGAAATTTGAGTCTACTCTAACCTTATAAGGTGTCTACTAATGTCTTAATCTCTGCTCACGCTGAAGTAAAAACGAAAGTGAAATCAATACCAATTTCAAAGATCTATGGTGCAAAAGTCAAAAGATCAGCAAACGAGTTTTATGTTTAGGCATCACCGGAAAGCCAACAACCGGTTGTTTATTCAACATCAACACAAAATCAATAAATATGTGTGACTTAAAAAGCTATTAAATTCATCACACAACTATTTAACACCGGTAACAAAGCTTATTTGATTGCAACAAATTAATTTGTGTTAATCTACACCACCGCAGCCAGTCTTTGAAGAAGCTGATTTTTACTATTACAAATAGAAACAATTCGAGCATTCACCGTAATCACGTATAACAGAAAGTTGCATATTCCTATTTATTTCAATTTGCTTGTTGATTCTGCTTAAAGCTGCATCAAAGTCCACTTTTCCGTCTGCTGGAAAGTACGAGTGAGAAAACTCAAGATACCGCAAAGTGTTACCGATTACTCCTGACAGCATAGCGTTTATTCCAAAAACAGAAACCTGTAAATTAATAAGCTGATTTGTAGTGAAGTTGTAATCATGGCTAAGCAGAAGCTTACCGGAAAATGCCAGTTGGAAACAGACTTTAGCTTTAGACACGTAAGATTTGACCTTGCGAACACAAGAGTAAACATACGATCTATCCATTCTCTTCCCTCCACGGTGATGGGCAGGTCACGTAAAAAATTCGATTTCTTTACGTTGATCTCAAAATGTTTCAGATCTGTAAGAAATTCAAAACACATTCAACTAAATCCTGATGTCACTATAAGCTCCTAAAAAATATTCCTTACCAGTCATTTCCAAAAAAGCAGGGTGTTCGCGATCTGGTCCGATAAAAACGTACGCGTTTACGTCACCACGAAGAATTAACTTGAGTTTGCGGATTCTTGTGTTCCTTCCCAGGGCAGTAAACAAGCCCAGCACTTCCGTAAAGTAAAAATAGATGTCCAAATCTAAGTGTCGCAAATTTTTGAAGTTGGGAACCCATACGTTTGGCATCATGTAGCTGAGGGCCCTGCTCCTTTCAAGACGAATTTTGAGATCCTTTACATTAGAAGTCCCATTGAAAAAAAATTGAAGAAATTTTTGTATTATTTGGCCACTTTGTGTTGCTGGATTTAAAAAGCTTGAGTCAATGTCTATCCAGATGTCAATTTTTTCTAAAATTGGCCAGTTTTCAATCATAGTCGCAGGATAGTCTTGTTCAAAACTTTGCAAATTGTCCTCAGTAATGTGTACTGCGCTTATTTGACACAAGCGTTCTAGTCGACGCAGGCACAGTTTTGCAGTTAAGTCCTTTACACCATAAACATGACTGATAAACGAATTAACCTGGAACTCGTTAAGTGTCCGGAAGTATCCTTCGGCAACATAATTGAGTAAATGAGCCGGAAATCCGTAGAGAGTCACATCTTGAGTGGCCACATGGCTTATCAATTCACATAATAAAGCATTAGGAGCTTCATTATAGTCAAAATCAGCAAAATCGATGATCAATGGGCCTGGTTGTCTTGAGACGAGAAACTGACTTAAATTCTTCACAATGTTAGTGTCCCTTACTGTCTTCATGCCAGGTTCTTCAGTCGCTCCTACGATTCCATAACAAATGTTTCTTAACTGTGGAGAGTTTTGCAGCAAAAAATGTACAACAAAGGCATCAGAAGCTTTGTCAAACTTCATTGATTTAAGGTGTCCAAACACTGCTTCGGGTAGGGCACATCTTCCAATTGATTTTCCAACGAGAATGTCGTAAAAGCTGTTGCAATGCTTCAAATCTTCAATCCAAAGTTCGGTCAGGTTCTGCAAACTTCCGTAAAAAGCTTTTTCCATTTGTGTCTGATGGACGCTGAAAGAATCAACCTTTAATTTATCGACTGTGACCCCATACTGCGCTCCATAATCCCGCATCATGCAGTGAATATCCGCTTCCACATTTTCAAGATAAACTGCTGGATATGCAAAGTAGTCCCGTGCTCCCAGAATGTCTTGCAGGTCCCATTTTCCAAAAATCCTATGGTAGTTCAAACACAGTCGTTTGTTTAGTCGTGTTGTATATCTGTTTACGACGTCTCTTGATCTCCATCCTGCTTCTCGAAATTGGAGAACGTCTTTTGCAGGCAAATGGTCTAGCACATGGAATAGAACCTGAATAAATAATTATAAACAGACAATCAGAACCAAATATGTTTTTCGCTATTACTTATAGTAAGTGCAAATTTACGTCGTCGTCCAGGTCACAAATGTCCATAATTTTGAAATCAGCTGCGGTCTAAACTACACAAAAAGATTACAATTTCATGTAGGTTACACATACGAACACACACAAGTACAATGACACATGCATATGTGTAAACATATTCGAACAAAAAATTTAAATACACATGCTTAAACAAGCGCGAATACAAAATACACATGCATATGCTTAAACGAGCTCGAAATCAAAACACACAAGCCTGTGCTTAAATAAACACAACATCAAAATAAAAATTCACATGCGTATGCTTAAACAAACACAACAATCAAATAGATACACACATGAATTTGCTAAAAAAACACGAACATCTTACAAAAAACACATTACAAATAGTTTCGCTAACACAAATAAATACAACAGGTGCTGTGAAATCTGGGACTACGAACCCAAAACAAAGGAGCAGAAAAGAAGGCAGCTCTTCAACAAATACGAAATCAAGATACAAATACACAAGCATATGCTTAAACAAATACAAGAACAAAGTACATACACATGAATATGCTTAAGTCCACTTACCTTTTAAAGTTTAATACGTCTTCAAATAGTAAGGAGAAATCAGCCTCAACGAGTCGTCAGTTACAAGATGTTGTCAGGACCAGCTCTAGATGGATAATGACGCATAGTAGAGTGATTGACACAGATATAATCAACAGGTGCTAAGAAAGATGAAACTACGAACCCAAAACAAAGAAGCGGAAACGAAAGCAGCTCTTCAACAAATTTGAAATCAACATAAAAATACAAAAGCATATGCTTAAACAAACACCAAAACAAAGTACAAACCTATGCGTACACCTAAATAAACACAAAAACTAAATAGACACGCACATGAATAGGCTTAAGTTCACTTACCTTGTAAACTGAAATACGTCTGCAACTAGTATAGAGAAATTAGCTTTAACGAGTCGTCAGATACAAGTTGTTGTCAGGAGCAGCTCCAGGTGAAGATTGACATGTAGTTAAGGAATGGGTTTTATGCATTATGCGTTGCTAACACACATAAATATAACAGGTGCTGTGAAATCTGCGACAAGAAAACAACATGTAAACATGCATAGGTTTAAACAAATACAACAGCAAAATACAAATACACATGCGTATGCATGATAACATGTACAAACAACCAAAGAAATACCTTAAACACACTTACAGAAAGACAGTTTTAGAACATAAGCATCATCTTTAAAGCCTCAAAGTAGGTTTGTTTATTTATTAATGTCCAAATTCTAGTTTAAAACAATGAAATTGAATTGAAATTGAATTTATCAAGCATTAAAGGAATAGGTTCGTCTTGTTATTCTTCGTTTTCCATACAGAACCATCCTAGTCGCTAGCATGTTCACCAATTGGGAGGCTGCAAAGAATACGTTTCGTTCTTCTTCAACTACTATTTCTTGAATCTGCTGCATTCTACCTAACAAGTACAGATTTCTTCACAATTGTTTACATACAAATATGACCAAAGTAAAAGCTCTTACGGATTTTACGAGGTTTTCCTGTAATCTCGCACGGATCCATCCGCCGTTTTCGTGTTACCATGTCATTGATATTCAATTCAAGCAAATTACAAGATGCCACTGGTGTCAAAGTTGACTGGAACTGGATGTCCAGAATCCCTTTGCGGCAAGCAATGTCGGCCTCACCAACATTTGGAGTAGCCCCGTTAACTTTCCTACAAAATATTATTGAAAAATATGTTCAAGCTGTTATTCATTCATTATAAACATAAACCATAACTTGTTACCTGAACCAAAACGGAATGTCTGCTGTGTCACTGTTCACCTCAAACAAGCTTCGAAACTCATCAGATACGGCTTCGGAGTTTCGAGGATCCACAAACTCATAACCTGCTAACTTCATGTACAACGAGAGCTTGCTTCCGTTGACGACATGAAATTCCACTTTCCCTAGCAGATGGCTATACTGGTGACCAATTTCACAAGCTTCTAGATCGTCACACTTGAATGTTGCAACACCTTGAATCAATTCATCTGAAGACGGAGCTGCGAACACTTGACAGACAATGTGATTCTTTATATCGTCAGAACCGCTGACACCCAGAAAACGTTGCAACACAGACATTTTCCAATGCTGTCTAGAATTATAATCAAACTTATGTCAAAAACTATAGTACAAAATTTTACCCAAATATAACTATAAATATAAAATTTAACTTTAAACGATACCCTTAATGGACCTTATACAAACATTTGGAAACTCTACTAGTGCAATAAGCTTACAAAAGAATCAAGTCAACTGAATGGTGACTCAGCTCTAACCTTGTAAAAAAGCTAATATATTTACTTAAAAATCTTACCAATTCAAGCAAAAAATCAGCAAAACGATCAATGAGACGACCTTTATAAATTGTGACCTTTCCCAGCTACTGCAGAATCAAGACTGAAGAAATGTGGGGAAGTGCAACTAATCTATACCAATTCTTTATTTATGCAAACATTGTATAACATCCGGAACAACTGCATGTAGGACTTGTGTGCCACATTATGCAGATAGGAAATGTGGTCTGTAAGTTCAAGTTTGTTCTGCCCAATGATCAGAAGAGTTCCATGGTCTAGGACGACTCTTATTGCAGATTCCCTTACTGTCAGTAAACCCGTCCAGGAAATCAACAATCGATGGGTAACCTAACCTGATGGTTTAGTGTTTTAGATGGTGAGAATTGTTGCTAACCCACACTGTCACACTCCTTTGCAACCCAACAGGACTTGCTTCGCTTATTCGAAATCTTACAGAAAACTCCGCCAAGCTGGATCAAATCCTGCTAGCCGGAACACGCACGATGTCTGTAAACAAAACACAAAACGGTAATACTCAATCAGATTTTACTTCAGAGTACTTTATAACAGAAAGATATGCAGACATAAAAATATCTAACCACCCGTTTCAAAACAAACTACAATTCGTACATCTCCAGGCCCAATTTCAATTACTTTGCCTTCTACAGCCTTTCGCTTACCTGCAATCCAAACAAAAACTTTTGACCCCTCGTCAAATTGCGTGGCTCCTTCGATGTTGCCAGAACCTAACTTTTGCTTAGGCTTCCGGGTTCTTTTTCGTCGCCGCTCATTTTTGCAATACAATGATTCCATTGCAGAGCCTTGTTGAAATCTCAAGCAACTTCCTACTAATGAGCCAGTGACCATGGATACACTCAATTTATATGAACCGTGCGACTATTACTGTTGCGTTCCCTAACTAAATCCCACAGGCCAATTATTCTCAAATTGGGACCATCTCACATTTTCACATGCACACATTCTCACATCTTCGCATTCTCAACTACAGACAAGCTCATATATTCTTATATTCATACTTTCCCGTATTCAAACAGTCAAATCAAACATTCAAACCCGTATTCGGACATTCCCACAATCAGACATTCTAACATATTCTTCATATTCAGCTATTGACTTCGGTTCCTTTTGCATCTGTTGAACAAATGCATTCTGAACACACAAAAGGAAATAATGCTAATTTTATCATTTTAATTACGAGGCATAACCGAAAAGCCTTTAAGATCGGTTAATTTATTCGTCGATTAAATTTAGAATAGAAAATTATACAACAACATTCATAGCTTGCAAACTATATTTCATACCGAACACACAACTTTAAAAAGTTGGGCCGCACTCGTATAACTCAAACAAATAAAAATTCCATTCAGTAAATAAACCAACTTAGCTGCCATAACACAAAAATATGCATTTAAAAAATCCATTAGCGTCGTTCTAAAATTTGTAACACATTATCAGATAAACTACCCGACATTAGTGCTACTGTTTTTACACTAAATCCGGCTTCTCTGGTCGAAGTACGGATTCAGATAAGAACCCGGCTCCAAAACATTCTTTCAGAACTTCATTAGGTTGCAAAAGATTTTGTAGTCTTTCCTGTGGACTCTGATTTTGATTTGAAGAATCCGGACATGACAACTGGCATTCAACGGTATCAGGGCTCGCAGCTGAAAATAGATGAGGTTAGGTTAGGTTCATATATACCTTTCGAATAAATACTTTTGACTTAAAGAAGTCATATAGAACCTTCAACATGTACTTCTTCTGCAGTCTTTGACTCCTTGTCAAAACCTGCAGCTGCTGAATTAGCCGGTGTATACGGCTCCTGACTAGAAACGTCTTTACTGCTCGTTTTTCCTGTATAAGATGACTTACAGCTTTTAGACGGGTCAGTGTGAACTGGTTTTCTTGTAACAAAGTTCTGCTTGACTAGCATCTTTCTGTACAGTTGGGTGATATTGTCCGTAATTTTCTGTTTCTCGTCTTCGCTTTTGTTAAATTTTTCCGCTCTACCAAGAGCCGAGTCAAGAGCTCTTTGTGCCGCAGTCTTTAATTCTTTCCGGGATTTGTACTCCTTGTTAAACCACCTAGTCCATGGTTTTCGGTCTTTACTTACTTGTTGTTCTTCATGCGTTTTTTCAGTTGTCATGTTTTTGGTAGGTCCTAGTTTCCCCGATTCAGCTTTCCTAGGTATCGGAACGGTTACTGAAGCAACGATTGTCCTATCTTGCTGAGATGTTGGTGCTCTTGATATGTTTTCTAAATTAAACACAATAACACACAACGTATTTTGTTTACTTCCCTAAATTTGTTTGTTTATCCGGCGCAACTCACCTGGGGATTCAGTATCATGCTCCTTAACACCTGTGTTAGGTTTTGAGCAAAGTGTAGATCCGGAGTAGCCTAGAAAATTATATACAAGTTTTAAATAACTATAAATCATGGCTACTTTAAAAAATTTGGTTTCTGAATGTAATTTATACATGCGAAAGTCCTTTAAAGAACAATCCTGGCACAGTCCCGTCCAACGCACAGAACTCTTGCAATTAAATTTATTTAAATGGCAAAATTGTCCACAAAGAATCCGGCTATAACTATCTTACTTACTTTACAAGAGCTAACCCGACTAAATGTTCGACACGTTGGTCTTCACAATATCGAAATGAAACACACGCAATAACCTCTTTTAGAAGCAATTCTCCATCCAGATTTTTATCCGTATCTTGTGTCAGGTTTACGATCGGCATCAGTTGAATCAGTGCGCGGGAAGCTCTGCAATAAGATAAAACCAAACTCTGTTAAATCCTCTACACAAAGTTCCGTTTCTCTAAAGTTACTTGACCAACGTTTTAACATGAAGCGGAATTTCTGCTTCCCAAAAACATTCAGAATGCTCTAGTAGCATAACTGAATTCCAAACGTCAGAAAACTCTTTCATAAGGTGTCGAGTTTTCAAAACAGTTTCGTTTGTTTCCAATGTATATATAACGCAGTTTCTTTCCAAGACGATTTCCATTTGCAATTCAGCACTCTGATGTGTTTGTGTTGCTTTGTCAACACGTAAAATGTTGGATTTGTAAACACTCGGCTTGTGTCTTTTAGAAGAAACACTGCTAGCATTCGTTGCTTCGGCATTTTCAGAAGTGGACATCTACAGTATTTTAAATCATTGGTTATCGTCACAACACTGATTTTAAATCTTTACAACATTCCAACAACATACACGGGCTCGTTTTTCTGCATTTCTCACTTCCGTAGGTGATCGTAAACCTTGTTCATTAACAAATATCAGTGTATCTTGAAGCGCAATATCGGCATAAGTCAACTCTTGTGCATGAAGCTGGTCAAGTAAAGTTTGCTCAATGTTCATTTTATCTTCCTAACAAACACCAGTTTTAGTTGTTTTTATTCTAACACATTAAAATATTTAACACAAGCGTCATTACCGTTAATCGTCTATGCATCCTCCTTATGGTGAACTATCCAGCTATTAGTTAAGCAACTAGCCAAAGTATTAAATTTGTACAGGTATGGATTTAAATATACTACTAAAAACGAAAATAATGATGACTAAAGATCTTCAGAATTTGCAACCTTCTCCGGTGACAGCCGAAACAAAACTAATGGGGGTGTGTGTTTGTGCAAGCTATGTATACAAATTTTAAATTGATTAAGCATACATCCATGTTCTACATAAATTTTAGCTGATATAGCCGGTTAATTTATTTAAAACAAACAGCCAGCAATAACATAAACAAAAAGGTAAAATAAAATAAGATTCCAGTCTTTCATCAAACATAACATTACATAAAATTACTACTCATCTTCAGAACTGTAGTAGATAGGGCGTGGTTTCTTCTTTTGTTGCTCCGAATCGGAATCAGAAAATATAATCCTTCGCGGTGTTTCTTCTGCGATAATTAATTTAAAAGGTCATGTTATTGCTATCGCTTTAATATTTAGAAAATCTACCCAATCCCTCTTAATTAAGACTGACCTTCTTGTTCGTCTTCGGAAAATAAATCTTCACCTTCTGATTCTTCCGAGCCCGATGATAGATCGTACTCCTCAGAAGATGAATCTGATCCTTTTGAAGATGAACTACTCCCATCTACAGAAAGATTTTCTTCAGCCTCGGCGTTTAAAAAGTTGCAGTCCCCATCTGAAAACGTTTGTAACATAAACTTATCCGGTTCACATATCGTGCTGTTTTCAATCTTGCTTCTTACCAAGTGAGTAATCACTCTCAGATATGCTGCTGTGGTCAGACATTCTGCTTCTTAATTGCCTTCCAATATACACATAAACTTCCTTATCAAATTATTTGTAATCATAATTCATGTCTATAGTCTTAAGTAACTTACTCAATTTGCCAGAACACGGACCAGGAGAACTTGAATTTAAAAAATTGCTCTACTCGGATTTCAGCGTTACTTTAAAAAAGCTCACCTAACCTTGCTTAGTTGCTTACACACAACCTTTATGGAGGAGGGCACAAACACGACTGAAGACTTGTAACGTTTCCTTAAAAATATAAACCTTATATGCCCCATTTAATTTTTGTAACCTATTCTACGTAAACCTGAAGTCAGATATAGAACAAACGTGGTAGCAATATTTCCTGCATAAATGTCACCAAAATACAATAACATGATTTTAATACTTATAAAAAAAAGTTTATAACTAATGAATTTATTGTAACAGCATTATCGGGAAGCTCTTAAAAACCGATTAATTTATTACTTTTTTCAGAACAAAAATTGTGCTTGCAAACAGCTTAAGGACTAATTATACATAACAATCTTCACTTATCCTCATCGTTCTCTGGCTGTTTCTGCGCCACGTCTATCCCAGAGTCTTTAGCTTTGATGTCCCCATCTTCCTGCCTCGGAGATTCTTGATTTGAAGCTAACCATCGACGTTCCTCTGCCTCGTTCTGTGCTAACCACCTAGCTTCAAACGGGAACAAAATAGCATCGGTAATTGCGTCAAACAAATCTCTAGGCATGGTTGAAGATCCACACTGCAAGAAACACAATTAATATCAAGTCACAAGCCAATACACGTAAAATGTTGTGTGAAAAGATGATGAGAATTGTTGCTAACCCCCACTGTCTCACTCCTTTGCAACCCAACAGGACTTCCCTCGCTTATTCCAAATCTTACAGAAATCTCCGCCAAGCTGGACGCTATCCTGCTACCTGGAACACGCACGATGTCTATAAACAAAAAACAACACAGTTAAACTCAATCAGATTTTAAGGTACTCTATTACAGAAAAATACGCAGACATCAAAATATCTAACCTCCCGTTTCAAAACAAACTACAGTTCGTTCATCTCCAGGCCCAACTTCGATAACTTTGCCTTCAACAGCCTTTCGCTTAGCTGCAATCCAAACAAAAACTTTTGATCCCTCGTCAAATTGCGTGGCTCCTTCGATGCTGCCAGAACAACTTTTGCTTAGGCTTCCGGTTTCCTTTCCGTCGCCGCTCATTTTTGCAATAAAATGAATAAACTGCAGAGCCTTGTTGACACCTCAAGCACCTTCCTACTAATGAGCTAGTAACCATGGATACACTCAATTTATATTAACCGTGCGGCTATTCCCCTTGCGTTCCGTAAACCCCACAGGCCAGTTATTCTCAAATTTGGACCATGTCACATTCCAGCTTGCACACATTTTCACAAACAGACGTTCTCAGCTTAAGAAATTCTCACATTCAGACATTCTAACATATTCTAACATTCAGACATTCTCAAATGCTTATATATATTTTGAGGGTGGACTGCACAACTATGGATTAGTAGAACACACCTGCCGCCAAAGCCAATATTCTTACAAGCTTACATTCTGACATTGTCACACTCAGAAATTCTCTCATTCAGACATTCCTAAATTCAAACATTCTTACATTTACACATTCTTACATTTAGACATTAAAACAGTTTGACACTCTCGCATCGCAACATTCGTATATTGCAACATTCTCACAATCAGATATTCTCTAATTCTTCCATTCAGAGGTTCTCACATTCAGACATAGTCAAACTCAGACATTGTTACATTCTTACATTCAGACATTCCTACATTCACACATTGATACATTTCGACATTCTGACATCCCCATTCCTATTTTCAAACATTCAGACATTTCACATTCATCTATTGACTTCAGTTCCATTTGCTTTAGTTCCACAAATGCAATATGAACACAAAAAACGTAATAACGCTAATATTATCATTATAGTTACGAGGCATAACCGAAAAGCCTTCAAGATCGGTTAATTTATTAATTGTTCCAAAGTAGAGTAGAAAATTATACAACATTAATAACTTGCAATCTAGCTCATTTCATACCGAACACACAACTTTAAGCAGTTGGGCCGCACTGTGCTCGAACTACTTAACAAGTAAACTTCTAAATTCTATTCAGTAAGTAAAACAAAATAGCTGTCATAACACTAAAAATGCGTTCAAACAAAAATCCATACGCGTCGTTCTAAAATTTGTAAAACATTATCAAATAAACTACCCTAAATAAATGTTACTGTTTTTACAATAAATCCGGCTTCTCGGGTCGGAGTGCAGAGTCAGATAAAAACCCGGCTCCAAAAAATTCTTCCAGAAATTCGTTAGGTTGCTGAAGGGTTTGTAGTAAATCCTGTGGATTCTGATCTTGATTTGAAGAATCAGGATTTGAAAACTGGCATGCAACGGTATCAGGGTTCGCAGCTGAAAATAGATAAGGTAAGTTAGATACATATATATAACTTACGAATAAATACTCTTGACATAAAAAAGGCATATAGAACCTTTAACATGTACTTCTTCTGCAGTCTTTGACTCCGTGTCAAAACCTGCAGCTGCTGAACTACCCGGTGTATAAAACTCCTGACCAGAATCTTCTTTGCTGCTCGTTTTTGCTGTTTTAGATGACTTACAGCTTTTAGATGTATCAGTATGTACTGGTTTTCTTGTTACAAACTTCTGCTTGACTAACATCGTTCTGTACATTTGTCTGATATTTTCTTCAATTTTCTTTTTCTCGTCGTCGGTTTTGTTTAATTTTTCTGCTCTACTAAGGGCCGAGTCAAGAGCTCTTTGTGCTGCAGTCTTTAATTCTTTCCGGGATTTGTACTCCTTCTTAAACCATCTAGTCCAAGGTTTTCGGTCTCTACTTTCTTGTTGTTCTTCATGCGCTTGTTCACTTGTTTTTTTTGTGGTAGATTCTGGTTTCCCCAATTCAACTTTCTTAGGTATCGGAACGGTTACTGAAGCAATAGTTGTCCTACCTTGCTGAGATGTCGGTGCTCTTGATATGTTTCCTAAATTAAACACATCAACACACAACGTATTTTTTTACTTCCCTAAATTTGCTTGTTGCTTTTTGATCTGGCGGAACTCACCTGGTGATTCAGTATCAAGCTCCTTACCATCTGTTTTAGGTTTTGTGCAAAGAGTTGATCCAGAGTAGCCTAGAGAATTATATACAAGTTTTAAATAAATATAAATCATGATTACTTATATAAATTTGGTTTATTCTCATACCTGCATCAGAAGATTTTTCTGCACAGTGGGCCACCGAAGAACCACAAGGTTCTCGCATTGAAGGTGATAGCCGAAATTTTTTCGCTTCAATTTTTTCTTTTTGTGATGAATCTTTCCGTTTCACAGGTACAGAAGCATCCAATAATCTATTGCTCGAACTTCGTGCAGAACTGACGCCAGTTTGCTTAGGTGGGGATTTGCAGCTTTCATTAAAAGATGTTGATGTCGATGATAAGTTGCCGCAGCCTGCTTTGTTGACGAATGCTGGGGTAGTTTCTCTGCAGGTAGATGCTCTTCGCGTTTTCTCGGCCTCCCACTTTAACTTCTCCGCACTGGTCAGGTAAGGTACGTATTTATGGGACCACAAATTGTCTGTCAATGGAATCTGGAACAAAATAACAAATCTATATTATAAAATCTAGCATACTAAATAATAAATAAAAAACTTGACACACTGCTTGTAAGCAATCCTAGAAAAATCAAACAATTGTGTGAATATTCAACCAATAAAGCCAAATGTTATTTTTACCGCTGTTTTCAGGGCACTGCTTGTAAAACGAAGAATATCCTGATGATTAGAGTAAAGATCGACACTTTCCATAAGATTATGTGTGCAAAACGCGTGGCAAACCATTCTCACAATCTTTTTGCTCACAATTATGCCCGTTACTCTTTTTTGAATAAGCAATTTCTTCGCTTCGAGTTCTTTAAGCTCGGCATTCATTTGATTGGTTTGCTTTTTAAGATCTTCAATCTGTCTTGTTTTAAGTTGAATTAAGTTTGAGGTATCTTGTAAAGCCTTCTCTTCTACCTCCCTATCGAATCCGTCGTCGTCGTCTCGTCCGAAGGTTTCCATTTGCTGTCGTATTTTTTGCACTAAGTTTGGTTTACTCACTGGTTCGCGATCTTCCTCGATTTCAGAATCACTATCAGAACTACTAGACAAGTTTTGTTCTGGTTTATATAAATACTTTTTAAGTCTTTCCCGGTCTTCCTCTGAACTATCTGAATCCGAGGACATTTTCTTCCAGGCTGCAATTATTACATATTAAATCTACTAAACGTGCAAAGTAAAATAGTATAGTCTGATTCTATGCTCTACCTTGCTTATGTAGCTTGATAAAAGTATAATTCGAATGAGCAACTTGGAGTCTACTGGTGATATATTTCAGATGTTGTCTTCTTAGATGCTGCTGCTCAACTGATTTGGACAAACAGAAGGAACTTTATTTATACACACAACAATTTTAATACTCAATTCTAAATTTATCACATTCTTACGCCACATTCTTACATGTTCAGAAAGTAAAATAAAACACACACTAACATTGTAAAAATATATTATCTGAAACGACTATTTTTCCAGGGTTTATTTTTTCGCACATGGAAATTTACAACATCTCATAAGTAAAACTCCAAAATTCAGACAAACAGACATTCACACATTCTGACATATTCTTACAATCTTAAAATTAAATCTTACATTCTGAGGTTCTCAAATTTAGATGTTTCTACAATCCGACATTCACTAATTCAGACATTCTTACATTCACACATACTCACATTCAGAAATTCTAACATTCAGAGATTCTCACATTCAGACATTCTTTCATGAAGACAAAACGTTCTTGCATTAAGACATTTTCACATTCAGACATGCTCACATTCACACATTCTAAGAACAAGACATTGTCACATTTAAAGATTCTCACATTCCGGAATGGTCACGTTAATCTTGCATCATTCAGACATGCAGACATTCTCACATTCAGACATTCTCGCATGCAGACATTCCCATATTCTCTTATGCAGACATTCTCACATTCAGATATTCTCACATGCAAACATTCTCACATTCTTACATGCAGACATTCTCACATTCAGACATTCTCGCATGCAGACATTCTCACATTCAGACATTCTCGCATGCAGACATTCTCACATTCTCACATGCAGACATTCTCACATTCAGACATTCTCACATTCTAAAATTTTCTCTCATTTCGTTTTTCTATATTCAGATATTCTTTGCGAAAAACGTTCGT
>JAQGAB010001027.1:0-19453 GCA_034696565.1 Isotomurus graminis
CAGTTTCCTTATTATGCATTTCATTTTAGGAAGGATTTCGTAAGCATCAGTGCTCACAGGTACATACGCGTAAGCGTGATGTGATTAATTAAATGTTATTATGTGCATATTCCATAGTATTATGGGCATCCACCTAGTTCTGTTATAACGAAGTTCTTGTTGCATGTGCATCTGAACTTAAAATCTGTTTTTGTGGTTGGTACCTGCTGCTTTCATGCGACTAAAATCCAACGTTGTTTCCTTCACGGCAAAGTCAGCCTGAAAAGGTGCAATCTGTTCCCTCAGTATCAAGAGATGTTTTATCTCAAATAGTTGGCCATCAACAACAGTCTGTAATAAAAAGAAAAAATTATTATTCAGTCGGGTTCAATAATTTACGCCTGATTGAAATCAAAATCGTCGGAGGTCGTAATTCATTCAAGAGTTTCCGATAAAAATTATTGTGTGTACCTTTCTAGTGGAAATGGCTTGAGCAGATGAAGATACATTAGCAATGCATGCTATCAAGGCTTCCTGGGATAATCCTTGGAAAATAGCTTTGTCCAGGCATCGGTATAATTTAGACAGGCACAAAAGAGTTCGACGAACACTTGGGAACCACATTCCATGCAAGTCGGCCGGAGAACCTTGAAAACACATAAAGACAGAGTCATGCAGAACAAGTCTCGAAGATGTTGATTGTTCATTTAAACATTCATCTACTCCTCCCAGCTGCAGTAATCATCGTGTTGAATGTACAACAAAAAATAAACACCTCCAGCCTCTTTTTCACTGAGTAAACTTGAGTACCACTTACTGCTTGATTTTAACGGACGTGGAATCTGTAAAGCTGCAGCTGAGTTAATACTTGCAACTTCTTGAGATGTTACAGAACTTAACGAGACTAGAGAACTTTGAGAATTAGATCTAGCTAGAGGTCGATCCGGAGCTGAGTCAATTGATTCTGCGATTTGCTGGAATCAAAAGTCCGTTATTTAACATAAAATTCTTGGATGCATCTTAATCGTCAAAACCTACTTCCATCATTTCCAGCTTTTCAGGGTAAGCTAAGTCTCCGGCACCGGGATTGTAATTCCGTATATCTGTAGAGATATAAATGTGGGCTCGGTAAACAAGTCTTTCTTGTGTGTCCTGAAGTAACTGATCCACTATTCTAATGAAGGAGTTCAGTCCAACAGCTGAAAAACAATAATTATTAGTTACTGCCACGGTATGGCGTATAGGTTTTTCCCTATGACATGTTATCATTCGTAAATATTTATGTTTCAACAGTAACTTACGATTGTTAGAAACTTGTTCCTGAAGCATTTCTACTCGAAGAATCGAACACAGCTCAGCTAAAGTTTCCAAGTGTTGAATCTTTATGATGAGAGGTCTCAGGGTTTCGTAGATAGGAGTAAAAAGGTTTTCCGCAAACTCACTGTACAATTTACATAATAAATACAATTCTGTTAAAATCTCAATAATAAATTAAAAGTAAACACTTGACTTACTCAAACATTAAAGGGTAAGATGGTTGAAAAAAGTCACCAAACAAACGAAATTCATCCTGACATAAATTAATACAGAAGGAGCAACCTTGTCTGATAGTGCTGCATAAATCAACTCCAGTTTTTCCTCTGTTGTTAAGCTCCGCCACTGTGTTCCACACACTCGGACTCAGTAAATTCGATCTCTCTTTTAGGAAGGATTGTTGAATCTCATTAAATAGCTCCGTATATCTGCAACCACAATTTTAAGTTAAAGCTCCATTATGCTTACTCAACAGTTTAATATATAAAATCAAAACCAACTTACTCAGGCCAAGCATTTCTTCTGTTCTCAATCTCCGTGAAAACTCTCTTAAGTTTCGCAATACTAGCTGAAAACTTTCCATAGATTAAAGGAAATACGTAGACATTAGAGTTGTCTCCTTCCTGTACATGTTCTTGCACCGCTGTTGTCACTTGATTCGATGCCTCCTGCAAACATTTGTTCACTTCCGTCTTCACCAGAGACAATGCTCTGTTTAAACAATGCTTGAATTTGGCAGCATACACCGAAGACTCTTTAAAACTAGGCTAAAAACCAATCAAGACATTAAACTTTCAATGATATCCAAATACAAATATGAATCCTTTTAGTACAAATAAACTCACATTATGCACCATGAAAGACAAACACGTGTCGATTTTCTCCAGAATAGCAAAGAAAGCATCAGAAGTAACGAGAATCGACGGCATACTCAACTTCGACGCAACCTTTTCCAGGTGCAAAAAGTGATCCAAATCCGAATCCAACTCTTGAGCCAGCCCCTCTAAACCTTTCTACATTTACACAACAACAATAAATCAATTATTTCACTAATTGTAAGTTTCTTACTTTAAAAATCATATCCATCTGTCTCTCATACCTGCTCTTCAATCAACTGCCTACAAGAAGTGTGCAGGGAGTTTGTCTTATTCGACACAAAGTGATAATTCGTCTCCAGCGACTGGAGTTCATCGAGTCCTGACTTAATCGATTCCAACAGATCAGTTATCCCCTTACGACTCTCCTCCAAAGATTCCTTGTACACCAACAACCCAGCGTCCTTCTCCTTATCAACTTCATCTTCCACTTGGCCAAACCATTTGTTGAACTGAAAGTTTAATTACACTTTACTCAAAATTCCAAAACAGGTGTAAAATAAATAAGTAAAAAAACGACCCACCTCATGTTTGGTTTTGAAGTTGAATTTGGAGAAATCGACAACGTCACTTTGAGATGTCGTCGAAGGTCCGTCGTCCTGTGTTGTAAGGGTGAGTGTGGAAGTGTGAGGAATAGGGCGGAGGTGAGAGGGCACGGGGCGTTCATACGGAGCGTGGCTGAGGTCAAGAAGGAACTGTTTCTGCGCTGAACTCAAAGGGGCCAGAGGGTCGGCAGTGTCCTCGTACAGCGCGATGCGTTGTTTGTACTTCTGGAGGAGAGAAGGACTCCCCGACCGGTGGTGATGAGACATTTTCAATCGCTCTCTGTTGTCTCTTTCACGGGAAGTATTAATGACAATTATGCCAAAGTGGATTTAAGAGGAGCTTCACTTAAGGTTTCAGTTTCACGTTCAGCCGTGGATAGGAATATGACGAAGGTCCCCAGGTCACCAGGTCACAGAGGAACTCTTGTCTGGCAATGTTTATGAGATGAGCTGACAGTGCAATGCAAAGTGTTTTGTTGTGCCGAGGAGGTTTCCCACATTACAACGTGGAGCCATCGAGTAAACTGGGACGGGGTGAGTGAGGATTCGGGAAATTGAGACTCCGTAAATGCCACGGGTTGTTTTATGGATTTTCTGGTTTTCTGTGCTAAAATTTGAGATGGTCATTCATTAATTATTGCCCATTCAACTGATTCAGGTTAGAAAAATTGTTTATTTGCAACTACCAAATGAGGAGACTTTATTTACAGATATCGATTAGAAATTGTTTGAATGTCCATGAAAGTTGAGGAGTTGACTGACTTGCCTTTTACGCAAACTTTTTAGTGGAAATTAATGCACGTCCCGTATATTTAATAATAGTAAGGGAAGTGGACACTGCAGTTATTCTTCCTACTCTAAAGAAATTTCCAAAATTAAAATAAATAGGTCTCAGAGCCTTATGCACTTTTCTTTGGTACTTATTCAAGGGAGTGAACTTCCACGCTCTCAGAGTAGTTTGGGATGCCGTTGTACATTTACTGATGCTAGTAAGTAGAATTAAAATGTAAGCTGTGCAGAAGAATGAAACAGTGGCTAGAAGGATAATGACCAGTATTCGCAACAAAGGCTTCCCTTTAAGTGGTACGCGTAACATACTGCAGTTAAGTATGACGGACACTCCAATCATAATTGCAATGTGCGGAGGCAATAAGTCTTCTCCGAGTAGTCGATTTGCATCTCCTGTAAGTACCTGTTGAGCTCTGCTCCAATAATGAATTGTTGCAAAGGTTTTTGCTGCTTGTTTGAATAATTTGGAGGGTTTGTTCGGGTGGAATTCTTTTACAGCTTGAATGCATGTGAATAGAAACGGAACCATGATCATTGCATAAGAAATCATGACAGTCCCACAACAAAGAAAGATGTAGAATTGGATTACAGAGAAAATAGGGAAAAGTCCGAATTTTATCCACTTAGGGTCTGGTAAAGGATAATTGGTAAGTGGAGACGCGAAGAATATAAACACTGCAGGGAATCGTAAAGACAATGCAGACACGAGGAACGAGATAACTATTGGAGCAATCAGGAGTATCCGCATAAATGGTTCGATTCCTAACTTAGGAATTCCTATTTGAAGAATAGAACGCTTTACGCAATCAACTGGAAATACATATTCATTATTCATGAATGAATGGAGCTAATAATGTAATGCTTTTTAAAAAAGGTTTAAAGAACTCACTTGCTACCCGATGACTAGAAAAGTAAATTTGATTAAACATGCGAATCAAAGAATCTCCACGGAACACGAGTGTTAATGATGCCATCACTGCTTGCATGTTCAACAGAATTCCAGCGAAAAGAATGAAAGATCGCATTGCATTCACGGGATTCGACATTCCTGTCACTGCCTTGGGAATTTGAAATATCATGAATATCAAGTGACAGTAAAACAATCCATTGCTAAAGTAAAACCATATCTTGTTGCGCTCTGGAGATAAAAGTCCCTTCAAGGGCTCTCCGTGGTAGCGATATGGGTTGCATCTCAGAATAGATGACAACTTTAAGATGAGTTGTAAATTGCGTATTACACCTGAAGGAATCATGATTAAAGACTATATGCGGAAATGGTAGTTCAGTTCAGCCAGCAGAAGTTGCGATTATTGTAGGAACCTTTATTATTATGACCTTATTGAAATTAGAAATTGTACGCTGTGTTGTGAGATTAAGCAGATTCATAAAAAATTTAACCTAATGAAAAGAAATAACCAATTTATGAAAACAAGTGGGGCTCATCTTAAGTCGTAGTTCCTTCTCTGTTAAATTAATAAGAATATGTATTTAATCCAATTACTGACAGATAAAAAGCTAATAAGGCGGTTAGCGAATGTTCTGCATTCATTTTATTGTTTTTATAAAAATTAAAATACGCATTAATTCCGGACTGAAATTGTACTCATGATTTCTGAACAGTTCAATATGAATGTACGTTTTCAGCATAACCATATTTTAGAACACAGGAAATTAAAAAGGTTTTTTAAGTACTTTCAAGGCTCAGCCAAGTACCAACAAAAAAACAATTCCAATAATTTAACTCGCTGTTTTATTTCCGTGGAAGAGAATCATACAGAAAGTCAGCAAATAATATCGTGGCATGTTTTTAAACATTTGTGTATGGGATTTCTAGGCATGAAGACTCAATAGGTGATGTTTGATTAAAAAACATAAACGACAAAATATAAGTTTTAACTAGTTCCAACTAAGAAAGTTCTTCCCGGTTTAAACCTTTTTCGTTAACTTTTTATTAGCGTACCGACTGAAAGAGAATACACTGGCTAAAAGGTTTGGTCTTTTCATTTTTTAAATGTTTCGGTTTTATTTGTTTCTGAATGTCTATTTTTTAATATTTCACTCCGACTATTCGCCATTTTATTAAAAAGGCAAGAATACCATGCAATCACGCTTTGGTTATCGAGCACAACCATTAATCATTCTGGTTTAGTAATTGAGCCAGGCATTATTAGCTTTAAAGGTTTTCTAAAGCTCAACTGACACATAACATAATACAAAAGACACGTACACAAAAATGCTGTGGCTTGATTAGATAAGAGAAACACACAGTTAACCAAACAAGTTAAAACACATAATTTCATATGTACGAATTCTGTGTGAATTGCCACTCTACATTTACAGTTGGGACCATTTCGATGATGCAAAGGGAAGATTATAAAAACATAAATGTACATTGCAAGTAGAATAGGCCTATTAAAGTTAATCCGCATGACATTCAACAACTCATCCACAAATGTAAAGCCAACATGGAACGCCTTCGTTAATTCGATTGCTGCATGGATAAGCAGGTGAATTCCATGTGAGACGAAGAAGAAGGCAACCGAGTATATCAACACAATTACTGCATTTCTTGTGGATGGACTCACTAAAAAGGAAATGTGTTAAAACAAAAACAACATTGTACATAAAAATCAATACATCCTGCAAGGCTGCAGAATATTTTTCCTGTTTGTTTCATTAACTGTTCAATTAATTATTTAACCCCGAAAATAGGAAACTGCTTAAATACCTGAAATCACTAGTTTGTTCAGGTTTGGAAGTCCACTGACTGGAAAATCCAATAATTCACAGATGCAAGTGTTATCCAACTAGCATGAAACTTTGTACAACAAAAAATGCAAATACAGCAGAGTATTTTAAATTTTTACCATTGACGTTTATGTCCTTTGGGACTCCTTTGGCGTCCACATTAACTGAAATAACGTAATTCAGTTAGAATTGTTGAGATTGAGAGATTGAGATTAAACTTTAATTATGTACCTTCATGAGAAGTCTTCAATGTGAGACATTCTTTGGCCCTGACCAACCAGTCCATGATTCGTGTGCGTTTTAAATTGCAGTTTCAATATTTCTAATTTCTCCTCCAGCAGGACACAACAACAATTGGCAAATGCTGCCTAATAAAGAGTAAGTGGTGCTTCCTTGCATCTTCATCTCAAGAATTTGAGTGAGTTTGGAAGGTTGTTTCTTGTTGATGAGATGAGTCACACAACCTGGAGGTCTTCAAGTCTCCTTCTCACATTTCTTGATCTTCGCTGCTGTTTAGCATCATCTCATCTCTCTCTTTTGATTGCACTCTTTGTTTAGAATAATATGATGATAATCTGCAGGTACTGTCTGTGAGGGGCATTAGGAAGGTTAGCACCTTTCACATCTGTGCTTTCTGTGTAGGTAGCTCGCTTGCACTTATCATTCAAGACAGAAATATGAGAACCTTACTAGTGTAGCGTATAATAGCTAGAAACACTGACAGAGCCATCATTTTCTGAATGTTAAAAAACGATCTTAAGGAAAGACGGAAAGGTCTAATGGATTTATGAATTCTTTTCTCCAGTGGCGTAAGTTTTTGGTGTTTCCACAAGCTTAAATGCTGTTGAGACACTTTGGTAAGGGTCCCGATGTGATTAAAAGTATTTAGTAAGGCAATAGCCAGAGTAAAGGAAACTGCAGTAATTGTAAGTTTAACGAATAGAACCACGAACATAGATCTATTCAACTTGAGCAACACAAGACAGCAATTTAGTCCAACGGAGATTACTATCATGGCAGCACAGCTAAAGGGAATAAAAGTGCTACTGATACTTCGGTTCAGGTCTTGGTTCAGGATTTGAAAAGCTCTCAGCCAATTATGCAATAATAAAAAGTTGTAAATCCTCCGTGTAAACCACTTGGAAGACTTGTTGGGTAGGGATTCTTTGAAAATCACAACTATGATCATTGTCACAGGGAAGAAAAGGAAGACAAAAGATAAATTCAAACTGCAACAGGTCATAAAGATGAAGCCATGGATGGGAACAAATGCTGGAATTAGAATGTACGTCACCATCCACGTGTCTTGCTGAGGGGAGCGAGAGAAAGCGGAGGTAAAGAAAAGGTGATGGCCAGGGAAAGGAATACTAATTATCGAAAGACTTATGCAAATGACTGGGCCGATGTACAACAGTATTCGAAGGTACAGTTCGACTCCTGAGCGTGGAAACGTGTTTGTTTTGTAAAGCGATGGTTTCACAAAGCTTCCTGAAAAGATTAGTCATATGAATATGAAGAGCAGTTTACATTTATAGTAGCAAGATTAATATGACAAAACATACTTACTTCCAAACCTGGTAATTACAAAGTAAAAACGATTTATTAAGTTGATGAGAAATTCCCCACGAAACAGAAACTCGGCTGATAACAAAGCAGTGGCAGTTTCCATTAGAATAGAGCAAATTAGTGTAATCAATCGAAATGTGCGTAGATCACTGGAATCTTGTAATGCCATTGGGATACGACACATGAGAAACATGATGTGGAAGTAAAACAGGCTTGTAGTTATGTAGTATTTCCATTTTTTAGGTTCTGGGACAAGTAGTAACTCGCCTTTAGAGCCACTATACTGGTAAGCATTAAACTTGAAGCGTGCAGATATATTTATAAAAATTCTTAGAATTTTGTACACTTCGTCAGAAATCATGTTAGGTTTAGCAGTTATGTCGCTGATATACGAAGTGAGTACAGAATATAAAGAAGGAGCTAAAAGGTTTTGTAAAAGGGAATACATGAAGATCCGAAGATCCCATCTATAATCAATAATGTGTGGGTTATGGGTTATTTGCAAAACGTACTATAATTTAAATGGATAAATCCATTAATTACAGTTAAATAACCCCCTCTTGATCGTATCAGGGATCAAATGGCAAAAGAAAAGGCATACGTACTAGTACTAGCAATATGCAACACATTTTTACTTGTAACCGTGACATATTGAGTACCCTGTAATCAGACTAAGGTTTAGCAAACACACACACTCAACTTCAATAATTTTAAGTCTATTTAAATAATAGTATCTTTATAAAATTCGTAAAACGGTTGCACACGAAAGTGCACGGCCTTGATGCTGCATGATCCTTGTCAGTCTTCTCTCGTAGGATCCTTAATGTGTGGAATTTAAACTGATGAGTAAGTTCCAGATGATACAAACAAATCACAAAAGCACAGGGTAATTATTTCCACACGAAACAACTCTTTTGGTTGCATTTTATTTATTCTTCATAGTGTAAATCGAGTACATGAAATTGGCAGTTGCTATTTATCCCTCCAAACAGTTATCACGAATGCAAGATTGTACAATTGGCGAGTGAAATTAATCCAACCAATAAATTGCATTCCTTTTGCAACTACCTATTTTACACTTTCCACGTGTGTGGCAAACAATTTTTTTAATACTTTTACATTAATTAACCAACTTTTATCACTAAATTGCCGAATCCAATAGAGGATTATTTTTTGCCATCCCATTTCATTTTAACCGTGTATGTGGGTTCTTCAAGTAATTGAAGACGAAACTCTGAACACCAGAGTTTCTTTGGTATAAAAACTGAGACAGACTTTCTCCGATGAAAAAGCTCTGTCTATTATTCTTTCCGACTAATGATCACTAATAATTGCGTAATACCGTTGCTTTGCATGTTTAAAATTGATCAACGTATTAACTCAAAACAAACAATTGACTGTAGAGCAAAACGGGGACCGATCCGGCCGGACCAACCCAATCAACAATTTTATTGAGTTTGGTTTTTTAAAATATAAAATACGTGTACCGATAATAATTGTTTGTATTACGAGATCTTTCTTCGCAGTTCCCCTCTGTTATTACTGACAAACCTTTCAACTGATCATTAACATCGTCATCCCCAACTATACCAGCTCTCTTTTACATGACAAATATCACAAATTTCCATTATTACTTAAAAATGTTTACACAAGAGACTACGGTCACAGAGATAACCCTACTCTGCATCCACCTCCTTTAATTTGTAGAGATACTTCGATAATAGTTTCCTTGAAAAGTGAGATTGCGTAAAAATTAAGTCTGCTACACTGTTTTTTCCATTTAAGTTGTATTTTTTAAACAGTAGTAATGAATACTTTTGTACGATAGCATTCTGGCAGCGCAGCAGAGAAGGAATAACACTTTAGAGCGTACTGACAAGTTTAATTGGTAGCGTAGAGAACTACCAACTCCAACAAATTACAACTCCCCAGTTACAGTCTGGACAGCAGTAATTAACCTGTATTTTTGTGGGTTAATAAATGCAGAGAGATCACAGTTCAGAAGGAATCAGTCATGTGTTGTAGTGGCAGTGATTCATTATTGAATTGCATGTTTGTATGCACTTTGTAACGAGAAGTTTTAGATCCACCCATCGGATCAAACTATCTAACTCTAAATCACACGCGTTAAAAAGCTTTAATCACATGGGTCCTTCTTAACAATTGTTTTCATTATGACGGTTATATTAAAAGGTAAGTGGACACTGTACAGAATAAATCAGGAGGTTCATTCTGTATCGCTTTGTACAAGAAATACTTGATGGGTGTATCACAATTTGTCAGTTATTTTTAAACAATTCTCAATTATGACGGCAATGATACTGTCACAAATAACCTACCATTACATTGCAAATTGCCACTACCAACTTCACCACCAAACACGCGAAGATCACTACTGACTCAATCATCCTTCACTTTCTCTCTGCATTGTTATTAACACGTGTCAATGTGTATCATCACAATGCACTACAATCCTTGTGTACGCAACTTGCAGCTCATTTCAACAACAATTCGTAACAAACTTCTAAGACAGGAACAGTCATACTACAACGAATTTAAACAAAAAATAACCATCGACTTAAAAATTAAACGTAGAAATAGATGATCCAGCACACATCCGTATAGGTTGCATTATTAATTTACAATTATTTGGTAGCACCTAAATTGATTTTCTAAATTTTGGCAATGACTCGATATGACTTGGTTAAGTTGCATGCGAAAAATGGACGCGAGGTAAAAATACTGTATCACACTCATCAAATTCATATTATGAATACTCAATGCATTCAATAAAGCCGACTGTTCCTATTATGAAGACTTTTTTCACTCTTAATAAGTTAAAATACTGATGTTGTAACAAATGAGCTCATTAAATTAATTAAGTCATAAAGCTTTTCCTGTGGTTTTAGAATCACATGGACAGGAAGAGAGTAATAAGCCAGGATCAATGCCAAGTGGTTACATTCTAGCTTCTGCAGTAAAATATTACCCAGTCAACTCTTGGCGTTTCTTCCTATCACAATAATATAGAAGATTCTAACTACAAAATTAATACAATTATTGACATTTGATTCTCGTATCAGGTTAACCTTTCATTCATGTAACTACACACTATCAATCCAATCAGATTGTGTAAAAAGCATGAAAACTGTGTTGGTTCATCATTTGTGCAAAAGAGAGCTTTATCATCATTATTTATCTTCCCCACTACTTGTTTTTCATCTTAGGGCAACCCGTTTTTATGGAAGATATCACAAAAACGTCATCTAATATCACATATCTTTCGTTAAACATCTTCCAGAATGTGACACGGTTTAATTACAACTTCTTGCGGTTCAGTTCATGTTGATCAGATCAGCGAGAGTGATATTAAAACATGCCCAACAAAACTCAGGTCAGTCTTAGATAGTTCATTTTTATACTTGACTGACATGAATTTATCTTTCAATCATAGAGCAACCTATCCTGTTTAGTCTGAAGGACAAATTGCAACACAAGACGATCTCGTAAATGTCTAGTTATCGGCAGCAGCAAAATCATTAATTCATTGATTTTCATTTAAATGACAGGAGTACGAAGTACGACCCACGACGTTACTCGGTTTTCATTTGTGCACTCGGGTCTAACATTTCACAGGAGTTGCTACCGACCCGTAGAACACAATTGCATGAGATATTTGTATTAGTATAGTTTGGGACGGCAAATATTACCTCTGAGATTAATTTTCGTTTCAATTGTTTGGTATTATCATTAGCGTATTAAGTAACTATTTACAATAGCAGGACTGCACGCACGTAACTAAAAAAGAACACTGGTTCGTTAGGTTCGGATGATTTACAAAACAAGTTTACATTTGTCTATATTACAGTTACCATTGCTAGCGAGAGTTTGCTTTTTCTCAAAACTAGCGCAATTTAGAAGTAAATGCGTCTACTATTCATAAAGTGGTATATGCTTGAGCATGAAACAATGTTTAGTCACTAAATGATGGCGACGCTACTAAATCAGAATATAATTCACCGATAGTTTCTAATCATCCTGAATCGAAACATACCATTTATCCATTACCACTAGTGTACTAAGCTATGGATTCCTGACCGCGCGGCTAAACCAAACACGCAGTCCAGAGCCTTCACATTCAATGACGTTCAGGTTTGCGTATCATATTATAGAAAAATTTGCGACTTAAAACTTAAATGTACGATCAGCAATGGGAGCTAATACTTCCTCTTGCTACTTTTACTTGTAACAAAAAGAATTGAAAAAAAATTTGCTAGATGACGAAAACATCGAGAGATATTAGAAAATTAAATTAGCGAACCAGTCTGAAAAATTTGCGTGCCTAGAAACTCAACTCCTTATTTGTCCCACCAATCGTTTGAGTTTGCTCCAGATCCATATGATCCTCCGTAGCCTTGAGGAGCATACACGGGTGCATATGCTTGTTCTACAAAACGTCATGAATAAATATTAGTAAAATCTATAAAGCAGTACTAGATTGACTAGGGACTAAAGGACTTACGAGGAGCGTATCCTCCGCCACCGCCGCCGTATCCTCCACGTCCATGACCACCACTACCCTGATGACCACCTCCGCGATGTGTAGATTGACGATAATCCCTAGCTCCAAATCCTCCACCTCCATATCGCTTAGTTCCAGTACCACGACGTGCGCCAGAGTTGAATGATGATCTGATTTCATTGTTGATCATTTCAAGCCATGAGGGCATTTCTTGCTTGGTCTCAACCACAAGTTCAACCAGATCTCGAACAAGATTTTTGTTTTTGTCATTGAAGAAAGATGTAGCCAATCCAAGATTGCCCATCCGTCCAGTACGTCCGATCCGATGAACATACTCTTCAATGTCAGATGGCAGGTCAAAGTTGATGACATGCTTTATGTTGGGAATGTCCAAACCACGAGCTGCAACCTATGGAAGTGGAACAAAAAGTTCATTAGAATTTGTTGCATTTATCTACGCTGCTTGAATATTACACGATTCGATCAGAAGCGAAAATATTCCTCATTCTAAATCAGGTTTCAAGTGTTCTATATAGCATCATTTAACTAATACACAATACAAAAGTCAATTCAAAAATAATTACCGCTGTAGCAATGAGAATAGGAGTTCGTCCGTTTCGGAAATATTTCAACGCATCTTCTCGGTCGCGCTGTGATCGATCTCCGTGAATAGAAGTAGCTGGGAATCCCTCGCTCATCAAGAAGTCGGCTAACTGGTCAACTCCTCGCTTGGTCTCAACAAACACAAGTATTAAGTTGGAAGCATCGAACCTCTCTGACGCATTCAACAAATCCAAGAGATATGCCCTCTTGTCATGTTCCTCGACCCACAAAACTTTCTGAGTAATATTTTCTGAAGTTGATCCAACACGACCCACGGCCAAGAAAATATAGTTGTCCAAGAAATCTCTGGCTAACATCTGCAATTCATAAAAAATTATTATTTGCGATCCACCACACAATAATTACTTCAACGAAAAAGTGCGACTGAGTAACTCGACTTAATTTGAAAATCTCATCTTTGACGTACCTGTATCTCCTTGGGGAAAGTAGCCGAGAACATAAGGGTCTGCCTTTCTCCGGTCTTAGGCATAGTATCTCGCTCAACTATTTCACGAATTTGTGGTTCGAAACCCATGTCCAACATACGATCTGCCTCATCTAATACAAGGAATCTGCAATTGTCAAGACCTATCCGATCTCGTTTCAACATGTCTGTCAATCGTCCTGGAGTTGCAACAAGAATTTGGCATCCTCGTTCCAAGTCTCGCAACTGCTCTTCAATCTTTAAATAAACCAAATTAAATTAATGATAGTGAATTAATAAAAGCGTACATTAATAATAAAGACAATGACAATGACTTCGTTTCTACTTACAGGTGCTCCGCCATAGACAACACATGGTCGCACTCGAGATCTGTAGGCAAACTTCCTTGCCTCAATGTAAATCTGAGTAGCCAACTCCCTGGTGGGAGCCAACACCAAAGCAACTGGGAACTGCTTTGACTTTCTACTGTAGCTTTTGGGCTGAAATATGGTTAAGAAAATAAAGTTAGTTCATTCAAGATCAGAATGAAATACGAACAGCCAGAAAGACTGAGAGTTAGTTTGAGAGAGTAATAAAATTTGGGTATTACTTTGTCGCAATCATTAGCACCAACCTTGAAACTGAACAGTTCTGGTCCTCTTTCGAAGATACTGTTCAGAATCGGTACCAAAAATGCAGCAGTCTTGCCTGATCCAGTTTGGGCGCAAGCCATTACATCACGTGCGGACATAATGATAGGAATAGCATATTTCTAGAGAAAAACAAATATTTTGTTAGCATTATCAACAATGGAGTTTGTCAGCTGTAATATTTATTAAAATTTAAAAATCAATGCTTACCTGAACTGGGGTAGGGTGTGAGTACCGTGCTAATTTAATGTTGCTTCGCACGATCTCTGAGAAAGTAATATCCTCAAACTGGAAACAAACAACAAAAACCATTAAAATCCATCTTAATATTTAAGTTTTAAAACAAACAATATAAAAGTACTAACCGAGTTGATGCATTCTGGGCAATCATTTCCAGTTGCTTCAACCGGAATGTCCTCGTATTTGTCAAAGTTAATGCCAGTATTTCCCGTGGCAAAGAGTTCACCCTCAACTCGTTCGTCTCGGGGTAAAGGATTCTTCCAATCCTCCATATTCCCAGAGAAGCTAACCCCACTAGTATTATTATATCCTGCATATGAGTAGCTTCGTGACCCTCCACGGTAATTACTTCCACTTTCTTCGTTCCATCGGTTATTTCTCACTGGAGCTCCATTTGGGCCTGGAGCAGCACCGCCATATCCACCGCCGTTGCTCCATCCACCACCTCCAGTGCTTCCATTCTGATAACCTCCTCGACTACCTCCTCGGCCACGGCCGCCTCCATAACTGCTGTTGTTGTATCCATTGTTCCACTGGCCCCCATCAGGTTGCCCTTGAGACTGCTGATACCCATTTCCGTTGGCATATCCGCCACGTCCTCCACTATTATTGTACACGCGGGACATGGGCGCCGCCTCACCGCCTCTACCTCTTGGACCTCCTCGACCTCCTGCATAGTTTGGCTGATAAATCTGAGGTCCTCCTGGGGGTCCTGGAGGAGGGGCTTGGTACCCTTGAGGGGGTACTCCTTGTTGAATGAATTGAGGTTGACCTTCGTATCCTACTTTGAAGTCAGATCCACCTCCACTTGCACCTCGCATGTGAGGTGGTACATATCTTTGTTGATTGAGAGCTCCAACTCCCTGTTGATTTATGTCTAGACCAGCCAACTGTGTGTCCAAATCCAAATCCTTGTTATTGGTTGGAGAATAAGAAGGCATTTCAAAGCGTTAAAATAAAATTCACAAAATAAAGTGCACTAAAAGTTTCAAATCTGCGCTCTAACAGCGTACTGCGTATGATCTGTTCTGTTCGGTTATCACTGTATCAATGAAGATGCACAAACGTTCACTTGCACAATTGTGGTGTGACGAGTGACTTAAATGACTCAGTCTAAATGACTCACTATAATATCTTTAACATACAACGTCTAGCTACAGACTAATTCCTACACGCGGACTACAGACCTATTAAGAACCATCCTGTAGCACAGGACAGAAATCCTGTCCTGCACTCCTGTCCTGATCGACGCATAGCCACTATGAGTACTACGACTCTTCCCGTGTATTCTTCCAAACTGTTCTACCACGTACTCCAACCTTCAACTTTCCACGAATCCGTTTAGCACCAACATTTCCATTGACGCTTTTGACACCACCACCATTTCACGTCATAAAAATGTAGCCTAGCGAGCGAAGACATGATCTAGTTGCCTCGTGGAATTCTTAATTCATACATCAAGATTAATAGATGTGTACAGAGGATAATCAAAACAACTATTATATTCAACATGTAATCTGAAGGACTGTGCTTTCAATATCTTGAGTCAAATTTCTGTACATTCATCGATTCCTTAAAAGTAAGATGAATAAGACATATGGTATTCCGTACAGTCTGCTCCTGCTGACGTAACTGACATGCAAAATGAATCTCGGGAATCTTTTTCTGCACTCACTCTGCGTTTATGGACCATCCCATCAGTCGATCTACCCAGATCTACCTGAGTATGTCTAGGTCTGCCATTTTGCCCGGAGATTTCTCGTTTTCTGGGTCGGCTAACCCACCAAACCCTGCAACACGACTACAGTGCGTGCTCAATTCCTAACAAAGCCTAGTTTATGACTTCCATCTACCTACTGACTACTGACTTCCAGATGACCTAGGTCCCAGCAGAGTTAACGAAATGGATGACATACTCGTGTCAACTGATACACGTGGAAAACTCAAAACTCCTACAGGTCCGCCGTAAACCTCACCTAAGGATTAAGGATGATTACTACGCTTACAGAAATAGAGATGAGATGATTTCCAGCTCTCCAACTTACATCCAACCTAACAATTCATTGGGCGATGCGATGGGATGACATATGACATAGTTATTTAACACGCATTACATCAATGAATTAAATGCTAACGTCAGTCCTTATCACACCTGTCACAAATGACGAACACTGCCTACGCCGAACATGAACATAGCCGTAATCGCCTCAACACAAGAACTAAATCACCGAATGAATACTAGAAATTTCCCTACTCATAAAATTAACCAATACTTTGATCCACAACATAACGGGAGTCAAAATGAATGAACAGAACTTTCAAATAACGTTGTTGTTCGCTTTCTCATGTAAAAACGCTTCTACTTCTACTAATGCCATGCACTTAATAACGCGCATAAAATAAAGGGCAAATAGGTCATCACCCAGCTCTACAGCTACAAGACTTTTGTCCCAAATACTGCAAGCCAAACCACTGCCAAAAATCTACGAAACCCAACGGGAGTTTAATAGCAAACCTAACTTGTCTACTCTCAAACTAACGAAAAAGTACACAAAATAACCAAGTTTTTTATAGCTCACCTGCTGCTCGAGACCGTTTCCATTGAGTGGTGCATAACTCATAATTCACGAGTTGTCGATAAAGTGACGAAATTCGACAGTTAAGTATATTTTGGGGAGCACGGAGGAGAGATGTGTGTTCTCAAAATGGCTAACGGGGAAGAAAGAGCGAGACAGAGGAGCCGAAGGAAAAGAGAAGACAGACTGAGGAGGAGGGACCAATTCGCTTCACTCCGCCTCACCAACCTCCGCACAAGGGTTGTTCGCACCTCACGCACACCACCACTCCCTACTCGATACTCTTAATTAAGTACTTCTAATTAATCAAACCCATTATTTGTGTTAGATGATTTTAATTGATTGTATTCCTACCCTAAGGAAAACTATGCGGGGTCTAAAATGACGGAGGAACAAGTGAGGAATGGACCTAGGCGAAGTGCAACAACCTCCGCGCAGTGTGAACGAGCAGTTTTCAATCATGCGCAGTGGAGGGCATGACACTGCCGGCTAATGGTGGTGGTGGTGATGGACTTCGTGCCATCAAGGTGTCGGAAATGTGTGGACAATTAAGAATTAACTTATTATAACGCGCTATTAGACATATGGACACGCGGACAGTAAAGTGTCGCTGTGAAGGAGAGAGATGGTGGAATTAAAATGAGATGATAGCACTTTTGCAGTGCTTAAATTATGTGGGATGCGTTTTCAAGGTCTTCTGTGTGGGCTTATGAAATTAGCAATTGCCTGTAACTATGAATTGTATGAATCTACAAAAATACTGCTACCAATTATAACAAGTCAGGTCCACGATTATTATTGCATGTAGAATAGAGCTTCAAATAGAGATGGAGATTACTGGGATGGCTGACTGTCAACTGTCAGCCGTACCAAGTATTTAACTGATATGAAATGGCTATGCAAGTCAAATTATTTCGATTTCCATATACAGTCAAAGAATCGTGTGTTCTCAATTTAGGAATGATTACGCTTGGAGCAACAGTAAAATATCAATAATACATTTAACATTAAATCCACAACTACAAGAAGATATTTTAAAGTTCTTTATTGAGAAAGAAGTCTGGGAATTAACATTTAGGCAACTGTCTTTGTTTTCTTGAGTTGCGCTGCGATTCGATCCAAATCCCTGCGGCCCTGAGATGTTAGTCGTCTGCCGACACCGTCTGGGACCTTCTCGGCGATCCTAACGCTTTCCAAAGCCTGGAGTGCCTTTCTGGCCACAGATCCCGAGCTACGACAAAAGTGGCTTGGGGCAGCTCCTACACGCTTGTTGCCTACAAAAGAACAATACTTTATTAAAATGGATTCCAACAGCACGACCGGAAAAATTAAAACACTACAAATACTACACGCACATCCGAAAATCTTGGTGACGGTGTTGGTACCGATGGGGGATCGAATGTACATGTGCCTTGCAATTGCAGCACACCGAATGTAAAACCAATCCTCATCGTAGGGAGCCAACTCCTTAGATTTGGAGGTCTTGACAAGGTCAACCCAATCAGGAACCTTCAGCTTTCCAGACCTGCAATAAAACCAAACATATTATTAAAAGCGTTCGAATAAAATTGCAACTGTAACACACGTTAACAAAGAATCCAAAATACTCTTTCGGTTTCACTTACTTCTTCAGAAACTGAGCGAAAGCTTTCACAAACTTATGCTGGTCAACATCCTTCACAGAGGAAGGATATTTAAATTGGACGACAGACATCCCTACCTGTAAATAACCAATAAAGCATATTTAATTAAAATACAGTGACCCAGTAATACACACACAACTCAATTATGATTACATCGATCCAACTGATCTTCACTAGTTAGTAAATACCAAAAATATTTTCAGTCACTTAATTTTTTAAACCTGAATATTGACACACATCATCAGTAAGAAAGAACCCTTCCTGCCTGCCTGTGTACAATTACCACCACAAAACGCATCAGCTTCAAAACAATTCACCGTCAAACTGAGCCCACAAATTCGTACGTTCTAAAGTTGTAATAGAGGTTATGTATCTAACGGTATAAACGATAAGGCCGACTTACCGGAGCGTTGATAATCGACGAATTTCCAAGAACAATTCGCGTGGGGAAGAGAAGCGCTGCTTAGTGCGAACAACACACACGGTGTGGGAATAAGAGTGGAGCATGGAACGATTCAAACCTACGCGCGCCATCAGCTACTCTCCCTACACAACCTCTCCTTCCTTCCACCAGGTGACCTCACCTTGTCCTTCAACCAACTCTTTGTTCCTCACATTCAACAATTCCTCATCTCTCTTCTCTGTACTTTCTTCATGACCAAGAAAGGCCACAATTGCTTTCGCTGGTCGAATTTCGACGCTTTAATGGCTTTATGAGTGAATACAGGGGTTTTATACTGATACACACAAAGGGAGGTGTGTGCAAAGTACAAAGCTTCAGAAAATTCAAGACTTCATGGTTCACAAAAGAAAGTTTTAATGTGCAAGGACGCTTTGGATTTAACGATTATGAGTTTATAAGGGTTATCATCAAATTATCATCAACCTGTATGACAATTACGAGTCAAGAGTATATTATTTTTTTAATAAACGAAATTATGATGGCAAAACATTAAATACTTGAGAAGATTATTGCCTT
>JAQGAB010001028.1:0-19427 GCA_034696565.1 Isotomurus graminis
TTCAAAGTTGAAAATAGGCAACGGACGGTAGGACGCCACACGTGATCCTATAAGCCCAAATTGACTGGGCTAAAAGTTAGTTTTAAACCTGAATTTTTAGCCCAGTTTTGGGCTTATAGGCTCACAAGTGTCGTCACGCTACCCGGTGTAGTATTTTTAAATTTGCGGTCTAATATATCTCTAACATTTTGTCCGTTTAATCTGTAATTTAGCCCACTGCTTGGAAAAGTGATTGTGATTGCTTAAACAAAATTTTATACCTTTATATTGCTTAAACTTAAATGCATTAAACTACTCTAATTTTTGTGAATAAAGCAGTGTAAGGATTCCTAGAAATTTTTCACACGGAAATAGATCACTGAACGGAAATAATCCTATCATAATTCTAATCTAGGCAGGAGTTAAGAGAAGATCTAAATAAATATGACGAGCACTAAAAAAAGAAATGCGAACCTTGACCATCTGCTCATCCAAAGTCATAAATTGAGAAAGCATCATTCCAGTACATTCGTTGTCCAATGTAATTATTATACAACATAAATCTGGCAATAACTACTAAGAATCGTTTTCTGTGGACGATTCTTTGAGTGCACAGTGGGTATTCCACGATATGGCACCAGCAGATGAGTAACTTTGTGAACAGGTTTTAAACGAAAGATACACTTGCTTAAACAGTTACTTAACTTCCTCCGCTTTCTAAATTTCTTGGTCGTCCTAAAAAGGTGTTAAAGTGACGGTTTTACAGTTATGCACTGTTATGACAGACCTGCAACCCAAGCAATCGCAAACGAAAGTACCATAACAAATTGGTGCGTAAGCATATCTGAGAAACATGAAGAATCCCTCTTAAGATAATCTCATTTAAACTCAAATAAAAAGCATCAGTCTCATCCGCAACAATGATATAGTACCAAGAAATAATTAAGCATTTGTAGTATTCTTTAGGTAGAAAGTAATCTGACGTTAAACCCAGGCTCCAAGCCACGAAAAAGCATTTTAGATTTAAAATAGATCCATCTCCGGACTTTCACTCTGGTCAAATATATCCCCACCGAAGCTCAACCTTCCTTACTTGTGTCTCGCTTTTGGTGTTTTAGTATTTATGAACATAAATATTTTTATTTATAGTGTATGCATTACACTTAATTATGTACCACATATCAATTTTATGCTAGATTGAATATTAGTGATGAGTACTATAGTCTGAATACTGGAACAAAATTCGAAATCTTTCTAAAAAAATACTTCACATTTGGTGGAGCTTTTGTCGTCATGTGGAACCTGATAAGTCGTGAAAAACTGCAAAACAAAAGATGTTTCATGCAACCGGTTCCCCGTCAAATCACTGGAACAACTACAGTTGGTTCAATGCTTTACAAGGTTACTATATTTACCTCATTTTTATCGTCAGGTAAAGTTGTGGGAGGAACAGTGTCCCAGTTAAACACTCTGTGGGTACGTCCAGACCGATCAGGCGCAATTGAAAGTTTCATTCAAGATACTCCTTTTTGGTGCGATAGCAGTTCTGCTAATTGGTCGTCTAACATGCTGAATACCCGGTTGAAAGCGAATCTCATTTAAACTAGACCGAAAGTCTCAGTCTGATCTGCCAACAATTCACACTCCAAAGTAACTAGGGAGCAATTCTGTTTTAGGTCCTGGAGAAAGGTTATCTCACTTTGCCCGAACTGTCAAGTTCGCATCCCATTCATCCGTGCTTGTACACCTCGTTGTTTACACACTCCAAAAATAAGCCTCATGCTGTCGAGTAGTACTAATAAGCTTCTACGATGCATACTAAATGACTCTACAGAAGGTTTTAAATGCTTGAAATTGCATATCAACGACTTTGTAATTACTCATTCAGTGGAATATAAAATAATTTTGAATATCAATGACGGAACTGTTCCAAATCCTCGCGACCGAATCAAGTAGTGCTGCAGGTGAGAATGTGAGCTTAATTAGGTTTTAATATACAGAAATACGATAACTGGTGTGAAAACCGGAACCAAACAAACTAGTGTAGTCTGAGTAGTCTCACACTGCTCCCTCCTTAGTGACCTAGCTGATATGAACGGTTTTATTTAGATTTTCCAAGTTTTCATATTCATGATTATCTTATCCTTATTTCCTAACATAAATTAGAATATAAAAGTGAAGGAAAACAGTAAGAACCTCAGTCATATTTATCTCAATATGTCACTGACAAAACATATTTCATTGACATATTAAATGGAATCCTGTCGATTCAAAATCTCCACCAAACCCTTCTACCCTTTAAACACGAACTGGAACCACTCCAGTGACTGCTTGGTCATCGTTGAGTGTGACCCGGCAGGTTATCACTTAAGTCACAAATTTAAACAGGATATTAGTCAAACTTCCCCTAGATATGGCATGACCGGCGTAAATGGAGAAAGATGGGAGAAAGTTTTAGCTTAATTACGTCAACAATATTCTTAGGAAATGAAAACTTCCCAATGATGAGCCACAGTTAACACCAGTAGACTTCTCGTATTACCGTCGCAATAATACACCAGTGAACTCTTGAAAATAGCTCGCATAGTGCTCTGTATGCGACTGATTAAATCATTGATTCGCGAATGTACAGGGTTAATCTGTTCAATAGGCACGATCTTTGGAGCTTAATAAGTTTGCCCAATACCAACGGATTTTCACCGTCTTGGGTTTGTTTTAAAGCTAATACGATTTTTAATCGTTTCAACTGGACGTCAGTCTCCCAAGAATGCCATTAGGGTTGGACGGAGTGCAAATGTAAAAAATGACCATGCTTTTAGAGCACGTAACATGGGGAAGTATATAGAAAAATTGCTTGGAGACGAACAGTTACTGTCATATGGTTCAACACTTGTCGATTTTCAGAAATGAACATGATTTTCAATTTTCAATGCATAATGGCTCCTTTTACGTATTCAATGGCCCAAAGGGCGTTTATTGTTAAATGTCATCATGTAACTAACAATTATGCAGAGGTAAAACGACGCTACGCAAGGAAATTCGGTGGTAGTGGACCAAGATTGCGTACTGTTAGAAGCCTTATAGCTAAGTCACTGAATAGCAGCTTGAAGAATGCAACACACCCACCGAGAGTAAGGACTGTCCGAAATGCAGCAACTTATCAAGTGAGACAACACAATAAACTATCAGTTAATAAGAAGCTTATCTTCTCTGCAACTGTTTAGATCGTAATGAGAGCAGTAACGCGTGACCCTACCCTGTCTAGTCGTCAGCTTGCGAGACAGGTTGGAATTAGCCAAGCCTCTGTAATCAGGATAGCTGAAGACTTAAAACTAAAATGCTTTAAGGCGAAACCAGTACAAGAACTCTCAGAAGATGATAAGATTCAGTTTGCTGAACATCTCTTAGGCTTCATAGCACAAGATCACGCTCGGCTGAATAGAATTGTGTGGACCGATGAAGCAATGTTCACGAGAAATGGGATGATCAATAGACGAAATTTTGTAAAAAGATCACTGTCAAATCCACATTTGCATCTTTCCACACCACACAAAACTGATGGAGTCCATGTATGGATAGGAATGACCAGCAATGGAATAATCGGGCCTTACATTTTCGATTCAAATGTCACTGGAGTTTCGTATCTAGAAATGTTGGAAAATTTCTATCGAGCTGCATGTTCTAGGTATCCTGACACAACTAACTCGTATTCTACGAATGAAAGAACCCAATTAATTAAGTTGCTATAATTAGTGCGCGCTATTTGAATTCAAGATGTTTATTATGTTTTTCTTTGCGACACTATCCCGTTTAATATAAGATGTTCCAAATCGGAGTGGGTTAAGCATCGAGTAAGTTGTTGCTTGTTGGAAACTTAGTATTTGACATATCCCGCATGCAATATTTCAAGACAATACCTAACAGCAAAACATGAGGTCATAATCTGATACTTGCGAAGGGATTATGCGTCTCAAAATCCATTAAATTTATTCCTAAGTTAAATATAACTTGAGTTTTCATGACCTAATTATTTTATGATTTTACCTGTGGTTATTCCCTATAGTGCCAGATGTAGCAATGTACACCTTGCCTTGTAGTGTACATGCCCACTAGGTGCCGCTCAAGTAATCACTTTGTTAAAATTGGAAATTTCTGTGGATGTGAAATGTAACTCATATTATAAACAATGTAATCATAGAAAATACATTTTAGAATCGCTGCAGTTCATAATAAATGTTTTATTGACCGATTTTGTTTCACCCAGTCCAGCTAGATTACGTTATAAGGAATTAATTAATGGACGATTTACTACATGTTAAATTCCCCTAGCGTAAGGAATACGCCTAGACAACGGTCAGAGATTTTGTGTCCCATAAGAAAGGTTGAGGTATCGTTTGTTTGAAAGCTACTGCAATGGTCTACAATTGTTATAATTCGGAATTTGAAAAAAAAAATTGAGTTTAACGGCTGCAGTACTCATTTGAAGCCCACAAACCATGAAATTTTGAATTAAACGGCTCAGAAAACAAAAACTAAGACTTAAATTAAAAATCCGAATTATAACAATTCAAGACGAGACTTTAACCTTTAAAACAAGCTAAAGCACACGCCTCTACATTTAAAACTGAAGTAGGAGATACACTTTGAAGTTGAGCAATTGAGATGTTTAACTACCGACGTTATTCAGAGGGGAAACCGCTATATTGACACGATAACCTTGGTTGCGTTATCGTTCATCCCCAGAGGTGATAGGGACCCGTAAGCCGTAGCCACATTCTCCCTAACTAGTTGTGTACATGCCCACCTTGCCTAGTACTGCGCCCGACTGCAACCCCCTGTAGTATGCAGTAAGGCTGTGCTAACCACAACCACCGTGCCTATACGTGTAATTGTACCAACCACAACCTTCGTTCCCACACACACAGCGTGCCAAGCACAGCCGACGATGCCGCACTTCCACTGTGCGAACCATAAACTCCGTGCCCGCACACACAGTGTGCCAACCACAACCTCTTTGCCCACAAACACAGTGTACCAACCACAACCTCTGTTCCCACACACACAGTGTGCCAACCACAACTTCCGTGCCCAAACACCCAGTGTCCCAACCACAACCACCGCACTCATATTAGAGCTCCCAACCACAACCACATTTTTGCCGTGTATTAGGTTGTTTAAATACACTGTGCCTAATCTTAGTATGTATTCTAAGATGGTAGAATATTATTAATTCATTTTGATATATATAGTATTTGTTTCATCGGAGTTCATTCCTCTTTACATTTGACATTCGTAAATTAATCTATAATTAATATAACATAATCTCTAGCGTCTGTCCGGTCGAACCTCGAGAATCTCTAAATAATAGATCAGTTAGGCTAATGCTTCCGAGTTGAGATATGCCGTTTATTCTAAGTTGAGAAGAATTTATAATAATTAATAATAATTATTCATTAATGTCTTAACTTGCCGCTTGTACTAATCGTGGTCATCCGGATTTTACAACTAATAAATATTTCCCTTTATAACTAGTGCTATTTTTGCCAATTAGTGTATTAGTGCTAAGTAAATGTTTATTTCCTCCTAAATAGACGAAGCCAGCCTTCCTCAGTGGTCATCCCAAGGACGCCGGGACCTCATTCATCGCAGCATAACCAGACCGTTACAACATGGATGACGCGTTTGTCTGCACATAAGAGTCCCTAGTCAGTTTGTAAATGGATTTGTGTCTAACATATTATCAAACACTTCATTTATAAATTTTTACCGGGATTTTGTTTATTTTAGCGTTATATTTTGCAACATTGAAGTTCAGTAAGTCCCTACTTGTGTATCATGTTTTAGGTGTTTCATTCACATAATAATTAGTTGTTCTTTGCGACACTTTTCTTTTTATAATTTATATTTTATGAAAGACATTTGATTATATAACGATTCAGTTTTTTGCTGTCAAAAAGTGGATAAATCTCAGTTTGGAAAATGTAAAGTATCTTGTTGTCTTCCTAAGTTATAGGACTATAATTATCCCACGACTTAACATATGTAAATTCTCAATAGCGTTAGAGTATTATGTAGGCATGTCCACCTTACCTTGTAGTTTACATGTAAACCTAACCTGGTATTTTGCCCAACCACAAACCTAAGCAATACGCAGCCAGGCATCCAACATCAAGCACCATACACAATTTTGTAATGGTACCAACCAAAACCTCTAAGTCCTTATGGGTTATGTGACCAACCACAACCTGCGGGTTCGCATATGCATTGTGTTCGCAACCACAACAACAGTCACTGTGCTTATTCAAAGTATGTAATAACATAACATATTAGATTATTCTACTAACGCTGCAGAATCTATAGTACTTAATTTAATTGAGTTCAGTAACCTCTAGATATGACAAGCCTTAATTAATCGAACATTTTTCGAAGTTAATCCCTAGGGTATTTTCGTCATCAACCTTTAGAATTTGCTTACTATGTTTGTCTAGTTTGCTCTCAAGTTGAGATATTACGTTTATTTAGTTACAAGTTTTACATTAAATAAACTTGCCTCATTGTCATAATCGTGGCCGTCTGAAATATTGACCAGTTAACAAATTATTTCGTTAATTGTAAGTGCATTTATCCCTCTTTAACCGTAACTTTATGTGTACATGTCCACCTTACCGTTACGTATACATGCCCACCTTAACGTTACGTATACATGCCCACCTTAACGTCACGTATACATGCCCACCTTACCGTCACGCATCCATGCCCACCTTAACGTCACATAAACATGCCCACCTTTACGTCATGTGCAAACGCTTACCTTACCAAGCTCATGCTCATACGCGTGCCCTCATTCGGGACCTGCAGTACAAAGCGACGGTAATTTAAGTGCCTGCAATCATACTTCTTTATAAAAACCAAAGTTCCTCTAATAATCTAATAATATAATTCCAAAAGGAGCAGTTTGAGGCAGCCAGGGATTAGAGTAACTGAGTACGTAAAAAAAACCTACTCCAAGCAGCCTATTTTAGCCCAGTCAATTTTGCAATTTGTGATTGTTTAAGGTACAAATAACACCTACAGTTAAAGTAGTCCTGAATTAAGTGCCTCTAGCACTTAATGTGGTAGGCTTTTTAGAATTTGGAAAATCGTGTATTCTATAGCAACATAATTTTTTCACATTAAACCCCTATTTAAGCACTCTGCTGCAACGATTTCGAACTTCTATACAAATACCAAAGTTTCTCTAAATATTAATATCTTGCGACTGTGGAAGTTGTAGAGAGGAGTCCAGCCCCGTTTGGCCTCTGCTGTCGTTAGCGACGGCAATTTTTCCACTTTGAACCCTCACTTAAGCATCCTGCTGCAACGATTTCGAACTTCTATACGAAGACCAAAGATACTCTAAATACTAATATCTTGCGACTGTGAAAGTTGTGGAGAGGAAATTAGCCCCTGCTCTCAATAATTTTGGAAATTTCTTTGGCACATAAGCACTCAGTGTGTGCGAGTTAAGCATGGAAAAGTCACGACATTTTGCATACATAATCAGAATCGCTTTTGATGAAAACATGTTAAAATTGTGGTTTGTTCTAGTAAACGATTTGAGAGATATTTAACTTCAAAGTTGAAAATAGGCTACGGATGGGGAGACGCCACAGGTGATCCTATAAGCCCAAATTGACTGCGCTAAAAGTTATTGGGCTTGTTTGATCAAACAACCACAGAGGTTTGTGTAGTCACTACTGGAAAGCAGGCGAGGCAAAATGAAATTTTGATACGATGCGTCTGTCAGCAAAATAGAGTCTTCCAATTAAATTTATGACCATTAAATACTTTTATGATGACTATAGTGGTGTTTTATGGTTCATTAATTAGTTCATAAATGTGGCAGGGAAAGGACTTGTCTGCGAAGGACACACGGATCCATAAGTTCGGGTTACCTTGCTCCCTGGCAAGAAACATCGGACTGAAAAACTGAAATCAAAAGACGAACACTGAATTTTCGTTGAAATGAAACGTTGTATTTTGAGGGTAAGCGCAACATAATTCATACATTGCGAGAGAAATGAGACCATGATTAAGTCTGAGTCCTTGAAGCGCTCTTAATGCTGTGAAAGAGTACATAAACACTGGTATCTAGGTATCCTCACACATACAAATGTGTAGTCTACTTATACTAGAACTTGGTATTTATGATTATTTGACGATAATTATATGTATTTTGTTTCCTTTGCGACACGTTAACCTTCAACAGAAGATGTCCCAAATTTTATTTGGTTAAGGACCGACTAAGTTATCACATATTAAAAAGTGGACAATTCTTCGTATAGGAAATGGGTCGCATATTCCAAACACTATAATTATAGGAAATACATTTATGAATTAAATAAGTTTTTAATATTATGTTTTGCGAACCGATTAGATGTCCCACAATCCATCAATTATGTTCCTTGGTTAAGTATAACATTAGTTATAAGCATTTAATTATTGGACGATATATCCTATATAATTCCCCATAGCGTATTATGCAACCTTGTCCACCTTACCTTGTAGTGTGCTTGCCCACCTTTCCTAGTATTGCGCCCTACCACAACCCCCTTTCGTAAGCAGCCAGGCTGTGCCAATCACAACCTCCGTGGCCATGTGTGTAATGTTGCCAACTATAACCTCGGTGCCCACATATGCCGTGTACCAACCACAACCTCCGTGCACATGTATTACCCAACTACAACCGCGGAGCTCTGGTTTTCTATTTCCATCTAAACCGGTGGAGATTAGTTGATGCACGGCAAAATAAGAGAACACAGATGATGTTTATTGGGAAATGAGTTTTCTAATGACAATTATGCCAATACAGGTTACCCCATACAAAAGCTTCAGAGTCCAGTGTGTTGCATCTCCATACGTTCGACTACGATCGTTTTTCAGAGATGATTCCATCGGAGAAGTCTTCCTGCCACTCAGCCAGGTAATCTCAATAATCCCTAACTTAGGATACTATTTATCTCTCCTAATCCTCAACGTCTCATCATTTCCCTGTCAGATTTGTGACAGTATTACTCCCCGCAGTCACCATTAGCATCTGCATTTACGAATGCATACAACACTTAATTGATGTAAATATAAGCCGGCAAATCAGCAGTCAAGCTACGGAAAGCATTTAAGATTTATTGAAATGGTGTAACACACGCCTTGTATTTGTCTTCACTAATTTCTGAATAATAGTAAGTAATATTGGTGTTGTAAGAATCTTTTGGTGGTGTAATGCTATCGATATGTATACGATTTTGTGTGACAGTAACACTGTCAGAAATGAGACTCTTCCGACGGTTTGTAATGTATTTGTCATTTATCACTATGTCTGACCGACACAAATCCTTCGGATCCTTTTCACTCGTTTACTTACACTGTTCCCGTTTGTTGTTTAAACTGTACTCGTCCAGTTGTGAAGAGGCAAAAAACTTGTGGGATCCGATTCTGTTTGTATTACAAATCTTGTTCTTTTACCTAGTAGCAAAAAATTGGTAAGGGATAGTTTATAGTTTCTTCGATTACTTTGCCACTTAATAAGACTTTCGGTACTAAACTTTAGGGCGTGTAGGAGTAGACCGATTGCGAAGACCAATTTTTGAATCGCCAGTTCGTCATACGAAGAAAAAGTCACACTTGCTATAAAGAACAAAAACACAACATACAAGTTTCATTTAGACTCCTTGTCATTTCTTGCAACATATAGGTGTTGTGGTGAAAGTTTTTTTATATTGTAAATGACTCCACCTGTAAATATCAAGAAAGAAAGCCTCTGCAACGGGCAGGGAGGATATTATGGAGTAAACAAAATACCTATAGATCAGGAAAGGGAAAGCAAACACTTCATTTGCCCTTCATTGCTTGCCAGTGAAAGTTTGTGTTGACAATTCGGAGCCCATTTTTCCAGTTCCTTTCTTGACTAGGTTTACTCTCTAGTGAGTCTATTCTCGTTTTTTTCACAATTTCAGTCAGTGAAAAATTGTCAATTTGGGAAGGAAAATAGATAGAGAGTAAACTTTTAAGAAGCGATACTCAGTTTCCTAACGATTTGCAAAATGTCCGATTCCTTATGGGCACTCTATATATTTTTATTTATAAGTGCAACTAGTATTCCTCCCCTACTTCATTTATACATTCAACTTGAATTCTATTCATTGTCATTCCTAACACTATAAAATGCTTATACTGAAGGTTACCCGTACGCCTTTTTTCGCACATATTTCTCTCTCTTGTTTAAATGTACATTGCTTGCTCTATATGATTCTACCTGGTGAGTCTTGCATTTTGATTTAAGTTCTGTTAGAGAAGAATTAGGATTTAATTTTTGGAAAACAAGGGTGATTAATAAAGTATGAGCTACGTAACGACTAACATTAGTATCTATTGAGATGTTATTCCTTGCCTTGAGAATTAAGAAATAAACCGACTCTTCTCCTTCTTGATATTGTTAAGCTAAATAGAGTATATTTCATTCAGAAAGTAAAAGGGAAGAGAAAAGGAACCCGCAATTAAAAATGATCCTGGGTTTATCGTTAATCCTGTGGATTCTCGATATATTTAGTTTGTGTTTAGTTAATCTGTACAGTTAAGAATCTGGTAATTTGTTAAAATTGGTAATGTTGCATTTTATTTGTGATGCTAGTTGATGATCATTTGTTAGTAGTAGGTAGCCTGGGTACAAGAAAATCATAAGCCTAGAACTTCAAATCCATAATTAATCGTCAGTCGCTATCATCTGTAATATAATGTGTCAACAAATGAACTATAAGTGTTTGTTTGTCTCTGCATATTTATTGTACCTATTTACAGCATTTGTTGATTACAAAATTTAATTATTAATGCCTAGAAAAATGTTGGATACAGATTAGTTTACTTGTACAGACAAAAACACAAGTCGTTTACTTCGGAATCCGAAAGGTCACTAGCGCTTAAAGCGACTGCTATTTTAAACTCGGATTGTGTCAATGCACTTGTGCCAAACAATAGCATCTTTAACTTATGAGAAACTAAACATTGAATCACAGCCTTAATATATTTGTCAGAAATCAGACTGGATTTTAATAATTGTGCAATTATATCGTTTAACCACGAAATGCATTTTACCTTTGCATCGTCGGGTACGGGAACACTGAACTGGAATAGTGCAGCGTTCACAAAAATCGAAGACAGTTCTTGAATGCGTTTACATTCGATTTGGGTATCAAGTGATACAACAGAAAGCGACGGCACGGCCAAATACATGCAGCATCCGGACGTGTCTTTTCGACTTTTTGAACCTTTTGATGAGACGTTTTGGGGCCTCTTATCATTTTTGCACCATGCAAGTGGGATTTGGTGCTTCATCATTAACATTAGGATAACGTCTAAAACCGATGTGTGAAACATTTCTACTGTAAGGTTTCGCAAACGATTTTGAACATTTACAGCAGCCAATTTCTCTATTACGCTTTGAAAATGTTGAGCTAAGTATATTCCACAACGTTGGGTAGTAAATGGCGATTTGCCATCCATTAGCCTTCTGAATAATTCATATCCTGACATGACCTGAAGGACAAAGTTGTTGCTTGTTGCAAAGGACTCCTTTAAACCCGCATACTGTTCTTTAAAGCCCTGAAATTGCGGACTGAGAAATACAAAATTAACAATTGTGCTTGTAAGGCGATCCAGCAGAAGCGACTGGAGATTTTGGGTGTCTTCTTGTTCAATACTGGTCACCAATTGAATCCACATATGTCTAACTTCTAGCAACTGCAGCCGTGATTTTTCAGCAGGAATATCTTTTGTTAGCTGGGCTAAAAATTCTTGTTGGACTTTAATTTTTAGAGTCGGCGATTCTTCCACGAACTTCGAACTTAATATAATTATTCTTACACCTTCTAAATCTTCACGTATTTTCCCCAAAGACAGAGATTCTAAAGTTCCTTTTTCTGTTAGAGTTTTCCCAGCTAATGAGGTTGGTTTAAAATTACCTCGTAAGAATTTTCCCAACAATGTTTCTGCAATCACTGCAGCACAGTTGTGGTTTGATTGAAACTCCACTAGCGAAGACAGAGATATCAGCTCCGGATTTGTTAAAAGATGATTTACCCGTTCCACGTAATCTTGTAAGGTGTTCTGACACAGTGTGAGAACCCGTAAACTTAACTCTTTTACACCTTTGGAAGACACAGTGCACAATTTGGGATTTTCTATACCATGAGTGAGAAGGTATTTTTCAGCAGTTTCAAAACATGTTGCAGTAAAATCTTTTAAGCATGAGAATTTTGGTTGTTGAAAGCATAAAAATACTTCAACCCGGCAAATGTTGTCTTGTGTCCACTGTAAGTTGAGTATCTTAAAAATTCGGTCCAAATTGCCAAAATCCAACATTTTCAACTTCCGCTGTTTCAAACAGATGACGGATTGTTCCAGCTCCAGAAAATGTTTTATTACTTCTTCAAGTTTTCTTTTGGCACAGTCTGTAATGTGATTCCCACAAAAATGTGGATTTTCCTTAATTTCGGAGCAGGTTCTTTTGTACATCTTGAAACCCGTGACTCCATTAAGTGGCGCTTGCTTGTATGTCACTGCTAAATTACCTGCCATACTTAATGGTAGCATTCCCACTTGGTACTGTCGAATAGTTACGGATTCATTGTTTTTGAACTTCTCTGCTGCTACTGCAGAATGAAAAAATCGAAAAGACTCATTTTCATCCATCCTAGTTTCCCAATCGAAATCAACATGTAAACCTGCAAAACGGCAGTTTTGAATTTTTACATGCCATAAATTCGAGCAGCACCAGTTTTCAGTAAGCTCTTCCGGAACATCCGCGTTTTTTCTCAAATACCAACTGAAATACAGAACTTCGTCGCACTTTCCACCGGCAAAGCAAAATAACTTAAGTTTCTGAAACACATTCTGAAGACGACTGGAGTTCATTTGTTCCCCAACCTCATTGTAGTCGCTCTCAGAGTATATACGAATAGGTTCTTTTGACCCAGCGTTATACCGCAGGTTTCGGCGCGAAGGGGAATTGACCTTCAATTTCTTAATACAATCCCGCAAGTAATCGATCACTTGCTTTTGAACAGCGTTAAGTAGTTTTGATTTTACACTTTTTCCTTGTACAGAGTAGTTTGGATCCGGATCCCCAATACAAATGATAGACATGTGTCCAAAATCGGTCAAAGGTATCCTGAGCATAGACTTTCCTATTTAAATTTGAAAACAAGGTGTTCATGATACCTTTTTTGATGGAAACATGTTCAAATGAATTATTCACCTTGCCATGCCGGCATTCCTTTAAAGAAGTTTGCCTTTACTATATCTACATTTGGACTTTCCAATTTCTCAAACTGGAGAGTTCCAATGTAAGGCATGTACGTCCAATTTTCAGCGGCGAAGAAGGCTCCGTCAAGACGTCTTACGCAAGTAGATGACCTTTTAAATGTATAAATTAGGTCATAACAATCTTATTAAACTTATTTTAAAATTATAACTACAACGCAAAATTGCAAAATAGTTTCCTAGGAAACAAGAAGATTATTTATATGTGCATTACGTTTTGCAATCCGTAAATCCGTGCTTATTTATGATTACGTTGAGCGTATCTTCGTGATATTTGACAGTTTCAGATCCTATCCTATTTATACTTTGTACGTTTTCCATTGTTAGGCAAAAATTTGTCCAAATAAATTACTATACTTTTCTATCTTTACAAAATAACAAACAATAAAACTCAAGAGACAATAATTTCTATAAATGCTTGACTTACACAAGAACCGCCCAATTCCTACTAGCGGCAAATTTAAAACAAAAAATTGCAACTCGTGCATTATGGAATTCTGAACAGTTAATGAAAGACCTTTTAGTCGTACTCCATTGTTATTGGTCCTGTTAGAGATGAAGGCATTAGCGCGCTTTTCCATTTCCCTTCATTCCACACGAAAGTTAGTGTGGATTGAAGGGAAGTGGAAAAAGCGCGGTTTTTTTCTTAATTTTTACAGTCTTGCTGATTTTACTCATTCCACATGCGCATTGTTGTCCACACAAACCAAACATATGAAAAAAATGCAGTTAAGTTTGTCTAGGTCTTAAATATTTAAGAAGACGATATATTTATCTTTTTTACGTGTTACCACAATAATTATCACACACACAAATTAATGCATGCACACAAATAATGTATGAATGAAAGCTTCGAATTTCAATGAGCGCGTGAAAAGGATTCTTTCCGCAACCAAGTGAGATACAATCTTCCCCTTCTTTGTGTAAACCGTTTGACGAAATTGCAGCTTAAGTGTCCTGTCCAGCGTTAATTGAATAAACCTGAAACCATCATTCATAATGATGAGTACGCAATATTTTGGTCGCAATGTTAACCCAAGGTCATATATAGTTTCTTGCAAGTAACACTAAACCGTATTAAAGGTGAATTGAATGCTGAAGAGAAAAGAGATGCATATGATTGTAACTCTTATTAAGAAAAGTCTGAAGCATTAAATGCAGCTCAACTCGCAAAATAAAATTTATTTAGTCAATTCAGTCAGTTGAATTTTGTAAGGAGAAAAGTGTGTTATAGTGAAACGGTGTAAGTTGTCACAGGAACATTTTCCGGAAAGAAGTTGATCCTGTGTTTCACTATGATGGATGAGATAAATTTAAAAACGAATTAAATATATCACTCGTACGAGCAAACCCTACACCAAGCAGTCTTTTTAAGCCCAGCCTGCCACTACAGTGTCAACCACAACCACACAGATGCCTGCCACTACAGCGTTTGCTACAACCTCGGAGCTTATACGCAGTCATTCTGCAGCAGCCACAACTGCTTAAAACAATTATTAAGAGCCAGTTTGAGTCGCTCCTGTTAGTGTGTCTAATTAATGAAGATTGTTAGCCGTGTTAGATGTGCCGCCAGATTTGCTATGCCACTCATATTAAGTAGATGTAGTGATGTTTTAGATGATTAAGCTTAACAGAGTTATTCATGTTGTAAAATTGGATGATTTGGCTTGCGAGATTGATTATTGAATTATTTCATGTGTATTGTAAAGGAACTATTGATTTGTTTTAAATGCGTCTCAGAGTTTTTTCTTTGCGTTGCTTTAAGCCATCCATACCCGCAATTATGATGTATATTAGGCTAATATTATGAAATATCGATATCACTACCGCACATAAGGAAACATTTGTTACCGTCACGACTAGATGTCAGAACAATATCATTGATTAATGACATCCCCACCGAAATTTCATATCCATTGGCACCCGTCAGCAATGTGTCAGGGTTTGCTTAAATCTACTTAAGCATACTTAAAGTGCTTTGTTCTAATAATTCTAGTGGTACCAGATATATTCTTGTTTTTTAAACTGTGTACCTATATATATGTGAACCACCAAACTGGCACCAACATTAGTAAGTATAATTTTTATAACACATGGACGAACAATAAGAACACTTTTTGCAATATCATGAAGCTTCAGCTATATGTTCAAGCCTTATTTTTAATACTTAAAAACAATTAATTACTTTTTAATTAATTAACAAGGTAATTGTGATTAACTTCTGTTTTGGATTTAAAGTTTTGCCATCTAAAAAAGATTTTACATTATCATGATATCATGAACCTTCTACAAAATATTTTAACATTCCCTGGAGTAACTTAATATAGTTTGAGTAGCTTCTGCTTCTACGTATGCAGGTTTGCAGTCTTAACCAAATTTAAAAATATTTTTTAATGTCATTAATCTTATATTAATTGCTTGAATACTCCTCGGAGTAATTTAATAGCTTTGTAAATTTTATTTTTATAATGCGTATTCAGGATACCTATTTAAAACTTCTTTATTCCATCCTTACGTATCTACGTTATGTTTAAATATTCACTTGAATCCTTAAATAGCTAGTTTGAGTGAATTCGTGTCTTGAACTTTGGCTAAAACAATATTCTAAAACATATTTCTATCAAAATCAATAAAACTCAACTCAAACAGAGGAATCATATCCGAAAAAGTACCTACAAATATAATATCAGGTTGTTTTACACTTCCAATCAAAAGATAACAAGGCCTCAAATTGCTCGAAAACAGCATTTGAAATCCGGTGGAGAAAGTTATTTTCATCTCAGGTTTCTCGTGTCCTTGCGAGACGTAGGACAATTGAGTCAGTATTAATGTAGGAAGACATTGTGATTACAACACTGCGAAATATTTTAGTTGGTTAAGACGATTAGGTCTAAAATTTTGCATTTGCTCTGAGATATCTAGAACGCTGCCGTTAAATTGCTTTTCACGTCAAGGAAATGTAACCGAAGCTTCAAAGAAAATAGAAAATAAATTTTACCAGTTGAAGAAGAAAACAGGCAGCACTTAGCTATTTCGCACTCGAAAATGAAGAATTAAACTAGTCAAGTAGGAAATCGTATCCCCTATATAAAGTTATTGCGCTTAGCACGTATGTATATTTCAACATCCGACAATATTATTGATTTATTGTAACGTAAAATACTGTGGGTCTACAAATGCTTTTGCTTTTCTAAACAAATGTGCCAATATAATAGTATTGTAGAATAGTTTTTGAGCTTTCATTGAAGTCGAAAAGGATTTCCACAAGTCTGGAAGTGAAACGAGAAGCTTTTACTAATACGAGTTTACAGCATGACGACTTTCTCCTCGAAAAACTCTCGTCTTATATTCTGGGTCAAACCACGGATGCTTCACGATTACTCTCATGTAGGTGTGAGTCAACAGTCAACACTCCTAATTAGAGGATGTGAATTATCTATGACCATCATGGAGTACGTATTTTTGGTACTTCAATACTTCTACTATGAATATTATGGATAAATCCTAAATTAAAATCTGCTGTACTGTATAAAGCCTTTTTTGTGGTGCGTTTGCTGTTTTTGCCCAGGTAACTGGTGCATATACGAGCATACATGACGTCACGCTAACAGTTTGTCTGTCCGATCGCGATTCAACTCAAGACCCACCAGACCGATCGTAACCAAATTTGGTGGAGACGTTCCCAAAGCGTGTCGGACCTCCCGCCCAAAATTTGGTGTCGATTGGAGTGCTGGTTGACCCGTGGGGGTCACCCAAATGGGTCAAAACAGCAAACGCTAACGACAGCAGAGGCCAAACTAAGCAAGGGTCCTCTCCCATTTTTTCACAGTCGCAAGAAATAGTAATTTTAAGCAACTTTGGTAATCGTATGAAACTTCGAAATCGTTGCAGCAGATTGCTTAAGTGGGGTTTAAAGTTGCAAACATTCGCGTCGCTAAAGACAGCATTGGCATATGTATGCTTATTTGTGTGTATGAGGTCTTCAGTTACCTGGGCTTAAAAAGGCTGCTTGGTGTAGGTTTTTAAATTACTTCTATGAAAAAAAGCTTCCCTATTCGGTGTTAGCGAGGCTGCGTGGGATCACTCCTTTCTACAGATAATGTTGACTACAATAATTAACCAGGACGTTTGCGTATTGTACTTTGCTAGTTAATAAGGGAAACGAACTGTTTTTATCTGTAATATATTTTAAATCCAGATTCCTAGTGTTTTTTAATTTGTTCATCTTTCAAAACTATTTAATGCTTAGTTTCTTTATTGTGTATATTCAACATTAGTAATTAATGTGTGCAAATTCAGGCGTCTTTCAAGTATTAGTAATATGATATTTGATGTTCATGTAAGAACAAACATTTTCAAAACCACTTAACAATCAGTAACTAGCTAATTCATAAAAAATTACTAATTCATAAAAAATTAAGATTGAAGACTTGTGCACACCTTATGATAATGTTAAATGCAATCCTTTGAGTTTACTCACATCACGTTGTTTACTGTAAAATGTACATTTCAGAAATAAGCGTATTTCTTGCTATTAGATTGATATTAAATACTATTGTTAAATGATACGACAGTTTTCATAAGTGGTCTTTAATCTGCAAACAAGTTCGTAAAATGTGTTTCCAGAATAAACTGCCAATACGTGAACATTAAAGATCCAGAATATAAAGTGTCGATCGATATGTTGCATAAGAATCAACGAAAAGTTCTTTATTTGGCATTTTCTGCGTTACTAGCAAAACATAAGTTTGAGTTAAATCATCTCGGAATCAGTGTGAAACTCCTGCTAGAGATTTCAGTGATAACCTTGACTGACGGAACACTTTTCGTTTGTCCTCACTGTTATAATCTGGCTACCCAATATTAAGACAACTAACGATTTTAAAACAACCGTTTGTGTGCCATTTCCAAATGCTCATTTGGTGACCAATAAATTGATCCGAGTTTGATTATGAGATTTAATTCCGATCATTATTAACCTATAACTGAAGCCTAGAGTAAAAGGAATATCCCTATCAGTATATATTTACCGATAAATGAAGCCATATCTACATGTTATATGCCAACCAATAATTCTATATGATGCCTAAATTAGATGGAATATGCCCTACTAGTAATTATTTACATCTAAATGAAGCCTCAAATAGATTGAAAATCCCCTAACTAACGATTTGATTGCGTGTTCAAAACTAGACGATTATTCAGAAGCGGAATTCGTGACATATTCTGATCTCTGTAATCACAGAAAATACCTAAAAGAGCTACATGAAATCATTATAGGTCGTTGGCAAAGCGATTATGTACCAAAAAATTGACATCACAAATTGATAAGTTATATATAACTTAAGTTATAATGATTTAATTCATGGACGATTTAACCAATGTTTATTCCCATAGCGTACGATGTAGCCATGTCCACCTTAAATTGTAGTGTACATGCCCACCTTACCTGGTATTGCGCCCAACCCCAACCTCCGTTTATATGCAGCCAGGCTATGCCAACCAAAACCATTGTGCGCATATGTGTAATGTTATCAACCATAACCTCCATATATATCTATCTATGGGTTATGCGACTAATCAAACCCCCGTGCTCGTAAATACCTTGTCTTCGGAAAGTCAACCAAACTGCTTCATATTAGCATACAATAAACTCACACTACTTATTTTTATTATGTAATCTAAGATAAGATGATTTTGTTAGCTTCTTAATTGATAGTAACCAATATAAATGAGTTCGGAGACCTCTGGATTTGAGATTTCTTATTTACTTGAATATTAATTGAACTTAATCTTTAGCGTATTTCAATCTCCAGAATTCCTTAAAAAGGTTCATTTAGTCAGCTCATTAGTTGATTTATTGTTTATTAATGTGTGATTTACTTAGGTAAATGTCTCAACTTGTCAACCTCAATCACAGTATATTCCACCTTAGCAGTATCAATCAGAACTATAATGCTGTCAGCCAATGTATTGTCAATCTCAACCTTTGAGCTTATATATAGTCATGATACAGCTACCACAAACACTTAACAACAATAATCAACAGTCAGGTTGAGTTGCTGCAGTTAGGATGTCGAAGTAGTAAATATTGT
>JAQGAB010001029.1:0-19405 GCA_034696565.1 Isotomurus graminis
AAAACGTTGTTGAAGCGAAAAATTATGTTTAAAAAAACCAGAGTAAAACTCAATACACGTGGATTCGATTTTTTCAAGAACTTCGATTTTGTTGAAAGAGGATACTTAGCAGTTTCTGGAGTTCAGTATAATTCTTTCCTTACGTTCCGTGAACTGCCTTGCAAACTAAAATGCTTACTAACTCCCCATTTTTCTGTCTGCAAACTTCCAAGCTCCAGCTATTGGTATTTAACTGGACAGAAATACTTGTCAAAAAACCTTGAGCCCAGATATTTAGGTGCTTGTCGTGTGTGTCTTATGAGCATTACTATTAGCTCTTGTATTACCGTATAGTTTAGTAAATGTATGGACATTGCATTTGTCTCATTTCGTGGACACACGTCGTCGGTAAATATTACCTGAAAGCAATTAGCCTCATTAACATGATATTTTTCATTAGTTTACGATTATAACATGTGATTATTGTGTGTTGCTTATGTTTTAACGTACATTTGTATTGCGACTAAGCATTGCCTTGAAATTGCTAGTCCCTGCGAATCGTCAAATGACTGTCGCTTACACTTATTTTTTATTCCTTATGGTTCAGGACAAATGCAGATAAACAAGTGTTTTTTCTAATTGTAAGTTCATGTTCCTCTGGCTTTTGCTACATCTTTCCTATTACAGAGACATTTGTATACCTAGAGTTCCCATGTGTAACTCTTTTAAACATCTGTCAGATCCTTGTAAATAAACCACAGATTAATAGATAGATAATGATTCATATATGAAAACTGAAATATTTGTATTACCTCGTGACCTCGTTCCAATTTGGTCATAATATATTATGTAGCTTTTCTCTTCTGTGTGTAGAGTAAAACTAATAATTTTCTCTAGCAATGTTAATGTCAAAATGACGTATTTGATCTTTCCACATCTCAAGTGTAAACTGACTCAACCCAAGTTGAGTTCACGAGTCACGCATATACCCATGCTTACGTAATACAGCTAAGTAGTCTTCAATGTTTATTCCCATTAGAATAAGAATAATAATCATAAACACACAAAACTACCCCGTGAAGCGATAGTCACAGTCATGCCATAGTTTTTTACGGTGAAATAATACTAATTTTAAAACAATTCTTTTTTCCACAGTATACACATCCGCGTAACCTATTTGTACAAAGTTGAATCATGACCTGGTTAAGAATACTTTAAAGATACACTATACACGCGTCACAGAAAAATAAAGTTCCAGCCATTCATAACCTAATGACGTCTTACTGAACTAAATACTAATGTACATAAACGATTACATGCACTTTAAACAAAGTCACCGACGCATATATGCAATCTTTTAAAGCCTTCTGTTGATTACAATATTTACATTAGATATGTTTGTTTAAGTCTGCTGGTTATAATTTTGCGTATTCGCATTCCAGTAGCTAGGCTAAGTCAATATGTGACCTCGAGGAACTTAATATCGGTCATTCTTTATATATGGATTCGAATCATGAACTCCATCGTAATTAAATACACAATGATGATTAAAAACTTTTGCAGCAAAAGGAGGATAGGCAAACAGAACAGGATTTAACAATAATATAAAAGGAATACGCACTGCTGCAATAAACAGTACAACACATTCATCGTTCCACAATGAAGAATATTTTTCTGTTAATAATCGTATTTGTGGGAGTGGCCCACTGTAAGTCTTTTTTGGACTTGATCCCCGGGATCTCCCAAGCCAAGTCTCTTGTCCAAGTAATCGGAGGGAACAAGGCGGGTGCAAAAGCTACTCAGGATCGAGAGATTCTCTCGCCACACACCATTTATTCCCGCAGTGCCATTCATCCGAGCGGGCATAGATACCATAGGGAACAAGAAGTTGTGGAATACTGGCGGTCCTACTGCTGGAAGAGCTAAAGGGTTGGCAGTTGGGGGCAGACATGCAGTTGGGTGCAGACATGCAGTTGGCGGAAGAAGTGCTTTTGGCGGAAGACGTACAGGTGCTGATGGTTATGGAACTGCGAGAAGAATTTTAGTTCCGGACGCGATCTCCAAAGATAAGTCTCATGTCCAAGTAACCGGAGGAAAGAAAGAGGCTGTAAAACCTACTCAGGCGATTTTATCTCGCCCGAAACCAATTATTCCCTCTTTGCCACACATCCCACCCGCCGTAGATAACACAAGAAACTCTACTCAGGCGATTTTATCTCGCCCGAAACCAATTATTCCCTCTTTGCCACACATCCCACCCGCCGTAGATAACACAAGAAACTCTACTCAGGCGATTTTATCTCGCCCGAAACCAATTATTCCCTCTTTGCCACACATCCCATCCGCCGTAGATAGCACAAAAAACAAAACCAGGTGGAATAGTGCTGGTTCTACTGCCGGAAGAGCAAAAGGGATTGCAGTTAGAAAAAAACATACGGTTGAAAGAAAACTTACGGCCACGGGCGAACATGCAGTTGGCGGAAGAACTGCAGTTGAAGTAAAACGTGTACGTAATGCTGCTGTAGGAACTGTCGGCGGAATTTTAGTTGCGGATGCGATCTCCAAAACTGTATTCCCAAGCGGCACGACTACAACAGAGACAAAGAAGAATGATAAACCAACAACCGTCTGCAGAGACAACAATAACGAAGAGGTCGCGTGGTTTATTGTCTATCGATTACCTAAATCCGCGGGGGGCTCGTTTATTCTCTTATCGGACAAAAGTTCTCAAACAATCAACCCATGGCGGTTATTTACCAATTCCCTGGATGTCCCAGGAAACGCGGTGTACAACACATTGGCTCCAATAAGAATAAAAGAAGAGATACATAAGGATGTCAAATATCTATTATACTCGGACCAGCCCCCAACAACTAAGTATGCCTCATCGACAGCAGGGCACGCCAAAGGTACTTGTTTGTACTCCAATTTCTAGTTTATTTAGAGTAATTATATGTTTTGGAAGGAGTTATCTAACCAATTGTGTCTTGTTATATCAGGGCTTATCATTCACGACGCCAAGAACAATGGGGTGTTTATGGTACACTCTCAGCCGAAGTTCTCATCCCGTCCTTATTCTCTTCATTATGGGCAGCTGTTCATGTGCATGACTTTTAATGTCAAACGCTCTCTTTCTACTGTTCAAGGCTACGTCGCAGAACTTCGACCCGTTGTGTACGACTCCAAAAATTTGAGTCTAAATTTAAAACCTTCTTACACTTTGCTATCCAAATCTGGGACTACCAAACGCCCAGAAGATCTTTCAAAACGTTTTAAGCTCATCACCTCCGGGAAGGCATATGGTTTTGACCTCATCGCGAAGACTCACACGGTCGACATTTATTCGGAAATTCTAGCTCCTTTCTTCAAAACCAGTTTGGTAGTTCAAAGTTGGAGGAATGGGGGGGCGGAAAGATGCCAAACGTCCGTAATCCATACCCAGTTAAAGACGCAATAAACCTGAACTACTCTCCGATAAGATCGTCGACAACAACTGATCCCGCCTACTCTCCGATAGCATGGCGGACATCACATGATCACGCTAAGTGGGCAGTCACCCAGGATAAAGCAAAACACTTGTTTTGTTTTTCGGACCTCAACCGCATGTATAGTCAAATGGCACGTGGCGGAGGAGCGGTTTGTACCCAAAACGAATTGATTACACAAGCCTTTCAGGATTTGCTTCCGAAGTCATGACAAGTTCTTTGCGTGTTTCAACTATTTCTATTACAGTAATTATATATATAAATAAATGATATTCATCAACAATCTTGAAAAAACACTGGCAACGAATGTCTACATCCCATGGAACTGGAGCAGCTTACTCTTTGCATTACAGTTAGCGGCTAATAGTTCAATCGCCATTTGACTAGGGTTAGTTTGCATATGTTAAGCTTGAACACTAATAATCAAAAATATTTTTTGTGCATAATAAAAACTCGTTTCTGAAAGAAATATACCTAGTAATTTATATTTTGTGTGGAGCTGCAAGTTTAATATATAAAGGATTCTTCGTTTAATCGTTTATGATAGCGAAAAATATTCTGCGCTAACGTTTCCTATGAGTAAGAAATTTCCAGAGGAACAATTTTGTAGCTCTCTAAACTGAATGTTAAACTTATATTGGAAATAATTTTGGGTTAGTGTGATTCCCTGAATATTGTGTGAGCTTTTATTTTAAGCTGGACAGGATTAAAATAAACGAAGTATATAACTTCCGTACAACAGCGCCTAAAAAGCAGGCTGCATCGGAATCATTTGTACGCAATAAAATGACTACTGGAGTTTAGAAATTGATTTGAAGAGTATTAACCTTTTGTTTGTTTGTTATGCAGTTTTTTGTTAAAGTCTAGAGGTTATATAGTAATAGTAGTTAAAAAGTAATAATAGTAGTAGTAATTATAGTTAAAAAATTACCGTTTCCAGACATGAAGACGGGAATTAGTTAAACTAATCCATTCAGTACATATTTAACAAATGAACATTGTCGTGCAAGAATTTCTTGCACTCATTAGACTAGTGAGTCCTTGAAGTTAGAGACAGATTAGAGATAACAATCTCTAATCTACATTATTGAATGTCTTTGACCAGGGTGGAGCATTGCTATCTATAGCAAATCACTGTACAGTTCCCTGGAGAGAAGATTCTCGAAGCGTCTGTTTGCCGAGTCTTCCTTCTCTCCAGTTCATCTCCGCTCCTGCCATTTATATTTTTCTGTTCAGCACACACACACATCGTTTTCGTTGTTCCCGAAAGAACATTTACTCATCTTCTATTGAGCTGAGGTTTTCGGGATTTTGTAAGTACTACATATTGGTTTATTGTGTTGCCTGGTATTTTTCGGGTATTCAAGTGTATTCATACCCGTATGAATTAATAACTTGTCCCTAAACGCTCCTATAGTTCTTGGGGATTCTTTGGAGCTATTTCCAGCGGAAATCGTCTCCATTCTTGTGGATTCTCAGTCCACCCCAGGAGGACTTCAGTAAGTCTACCTACGTAGAATAGTTGGAAGTCCCTGTCAAGTCCAGGGCCTTTCACTCATAATTAAGGTACAGGAGGTCTCTGTCAAAGCCAGATCCCTCCACATAATTTAAGAGGTCCCTTGTCGAGTCCAAGGTCCCTCTCCAACGTCGCTGTCCAAGTTTCAACTTGTCCAGCGTTTGTAGAGTGTACAATAGTCAGTAACATTTTTTAGTACTCTCCTTGAAGCGAGGAGAGTAATAGCACTTGTGCACCGTTTTCTTGATAGCTTAAATTGAAGGGAATAAATCTCTAACTGTCCCTTAAACTTTCCGTTTCCTCATTTAGCTACGAACTATCGGCATTACTGATTTCTTTCAGTCTGCAACGTGTAGAGAAACTGGTCAAAGGTCATTCTCAGATTCCCCCCAACGTCTCTCATTCTATCCTCACCAGTCTCTTCTTCACAACATATGCAATAGTAATAATGTAATTATGTAGTAGACATTTTAAGAAGCATGATTTTAGTAGCTGCACTGTAAATAAAGGACACACCAGTTCGTTTTATTGAAAAGATTGCTAAATATGCTTAAGCTACTTATTAACCTTCACATTTTTAATGGCAATGTTTACTGCATTCGAAGGAAATACAAATCCATGTTTAATTGTTTATTGTTTAACGCGAATCAAGGAAGTTTATTTCCTCAACATTTGAATATAACTGTGACTCCTTTTGGACCTCTTTCGAACCTATTAAACAGCTTTCTGATGACAAGAACTGCTGGAATACTAGTCACAGGGATGTGCGGAATTCTGATTCTGTTGACAGTGATTTCGGGCATACAAGGTTCCTTCATCAACGACAAGATAGCTTGTGGAGGTAACGACCAGAACAACCCAGACATTCCTTCATATTTCACATGATTACTTTAATCTTTGTTGATTTGCAGGGTATAATACTTCAGCAAGAAGTGATTCCAAATGTGTAGGACTAGACAGGTCCTATAACAATGGCCAATTGAAGTCGATTTTTCTTAAAGATGGGGAATGTCTTGAGTTATATGACGCTGGAATTTGCGGAGGACCTGTTAAGGTTAAGTACAACACACCCGGATGTAAGGATGATTTTCCCAAGAACATGACATCATACCGTAGTTGCTCATTTAAACACAAAGGAATATGGAAGCCAACTTAAGCCTTATCGTATTGTAAGCCAATCCAACTAGTATAAAGTTGAGTAAAAAACCTACATTAAAATCTCAAGTTTAACTTGTGCACTGGATATCAAACATATTTACTTCTATTCTTTCGTCACCCGACCTTGAATGGTCTGCTTACAATACAACGTCTTCAGTAAGGTTCCTGGGAATAGCGATCTGTCGTTATAAATGTGCACAAAGACCGCTAACTTAAACTTTTTGGGAGATTTTAGCTGCACTTTCAAACAAGTGTACGAAATAAAACTTCTTTAACCATTTATTTCATTTCTTACTATCCAAAAACATAAAATGGCATAATCAATTGACTGTTTTAGAATAGAATCCATGTGCGTCTTGTTAAACTTGTTGGATTGGTTTACAACATGTGAAGGCTTAGGTTGGAAACCATTTTCCGTTGTGCTTGAACTAGCAACTACGGTATGAAGTCATGTTCTTGGGAAAGTCATCTTTGCATCCAGGCGTGTTATACTTAGCCTTAACAGTTCCTCCGCAAATTCCAGCGTCATATAACTCAAGACATTCCCCATCAAAGAGGAAAATCGACTTCAATTTGCCATTATTATAGGACTTTGCTAGGAATACACAGCTAGAGTTACTTATAGCTGAAGTATTAAACCCTGTAAAACAACAAACATTAAACTAGTCATGGGAAATAAGTAGGAATGTTAGAGTTTTTCTGTCCGTTACCTTTACACCCCATCTGGCAGTTTATGAAAGCACCTTGAACACCAGAAGTCACTGTCAACAGAATCACAATCGCGCTCACCCCAATTACTAGTATTGCAGTAGAACCTGTCATGAAAAAGCTGTTTAATATGTCCGACACAGGTCCAAACGGAGTCACAATTCTGTTAAAAAGTTGAGTAAATGTACATCCTTGATAGACAATAAACAATGAACAATTAGACATGGATTTGTGTATCCTTCGAAACCAGTAAAAATTGCTATTAAAACATGTGAAGGTCAATAGCTGAAAGCACAATAAGCAATCTTTTCAATAAAACAAACTAGTCTTTATTTACAGTGCAGCTACCAAAATCGTGCTTATAAAAACCTCTGCTTAGGTCACTGCTACGAGGTTACAATGCACTCATCCTCCACTGTGCTAGTTTGCATCAAGCGTCGATATCAGGGGGCACTCTGTCTCATCTGGAATTCTCTACCTTTCAGTGTCGTTAAAGTATTGTCGTTGCTTTTAGATTTTGTGTTTGAAGAGTTAGACTGAAGAGATTGGATTTGTAAAAGTGTATTAATTTGTTCACAAATTATGTGGACAACAGGTGTTTTAAAGCAGGTCTCTTGTTGAACATACACATTAAGGTATCCTTGCAATTCAGTGGTCGGAGTAACTGGTGATAAGTATTGCCACTGCCTTGCTCTGCAAATGAATCTGAAAATGAGTACAAAATGCCAAGGAACTTGTTATTAAAGAAGTGAAGTATGCATGAAGGTAGACAATCTAAAAGTAGCTTATAAATTAAGAAAATAACGTGTTTCAAGCAGTTATGATTTTAATTTGGATTCAAAAGAGAGAAATAAATGTTTAAAAGAGAGTTTTAATATTTGGGAAGTTGTAAAAGGCACAAGTCCAAGACGTGAAGGCACGTTGTTCTGTGTTTAATGATGGAGTAATTTAGTAAAACGATAAACCCTGCAGTTTGTTGGTTGAATTTCCTGAAATCTGATTTTTCATATCACCTTGCGGACATCAAAATAACCCAAGAACACATCTATGACATTTCGGTTCGTAAACTGTTTCCATGAGGTTAAAGGTCAAGTCAAGCTCATACAAAGCAACTCTGATTGTAAATACACTTCAAGCTTGGAGTTAAGTATTAATTAAGTGGCGAATTAAATTAATTTCACGAGTTGGATTTATTAGGCTCCAACATGAATAATTAGTCCCTCCACTTTAATGTTTAATTCACTTTGACAAGAGCAAACAAACAAGAAGCTAAGTATGTTTGTGCTTTAGAATTAACATGTCACAGATTCCTGCTGGAATGAATATAAGGACTTCTACTTCTTCTACTTTCTGCAAGTTAATTTTTCAGGTTATCAATGGCTTGTTGTGGGATGGATTTAGTGACGTTGAAATTGTAGAATTTGCATTTAATGACGAAGTAGTTGTAAACATTTTGCGTCACGGCGGTTATTTATTGTTTTGTTGTTCGGAGCAATTCAGCTGGGCAATTAAATGAATGATTAAATATTGACATGGTACTTGTCTGTCGCTGCCTCCGTGTTTCAAGTATTTTTATGCGGAGTTTAACCCATTTTAGTCAATTTGGGCTTAGGATCATCCGTGAATGCCTAAAACCGACCCCACCTGCTTGTAGTAGGTTTTAAATCTTTAGATGATCTTATTGTTAGAATAAAACTAAAAGCTTGGTACTGTTTATGTCTCAATGTCATCATGATTTTTTCGCTTCTAGTGGAGTAAACCTCAATAGTGATTAGTGTCAGATTTATCTGCAGAAATTCTCGATACTCATCACTTGCTGGGTAATAATATTAAAAATAAAATACAGACATTCAAAGCTTACTGTGCGATGCTTTCCACTCGTGAAAAACGAGAAAATTAGGCACGTTACTTCTGGAGAACTGTTCTAAAAAGCCCAGCTTAGGTCGAAGGGACTTTCAGCATGAAAGAATTACCTTTCCAAGCATTCGTGTCAACGGAAAGAATAGAACTACGTATTACAATTTATTAACTTTAACATTAATTCAGGCTTTGGGAAGTCCCACTGGAATTTCTTGATACAGTCTACTTCAAATCTACAAAGCATGGAACAATTTCTTTCTTCTAAATTCAAAGTCACTGCTGCAGTCATCAACATACAACAAAGATGGGAACACACCTTGCCATCCATCAATTATGAATACACTAGCAAGAGTCTAATGATAATAAACTAATTATCCTTAACAATAAGAACTTGACAAAACAGAAGACTTGTGCGTATGAAGCAACTCTAATTTTCATACCAAACATGTTATTCCTACAGTTGTGATCAGGCTTGTTGGATTTACGTGTTTTGACAACGTAATACGTACCTGAGATTATAAAACTTCAGTAAGATCTTTAATGTTAAATATATTTATACTAAACAGTCATGTTGACGACTATCAACTTATAGACTGAAGAGTATATCGATCAGAACTTCCAATACAAAGCTTGTTAAGTTAGATGTAAAGCAGCATGGGTTTTTGCACAACATGCAACCAGAAGGTAGATGGACCAGTAGGTAGCAACTACGTGTTTAATAGATTCGCAAAAGGAGAGATAGAATCAGGAATATGTGTATATAGTTATTTTGCAAATGTTTTTACGATTCTACTTTATTAATATAAAAATCGTTGCCGGCTTTTAAACTGCAAATTAGAAACCTGATTTTGGATTTGTAGTTATTAAACTGTGATTGATATGACAACAATAAAAATTGAGTACATGTTTGAGTTGTTTAAAATCCTTTTGCATGCAGACATTAAATAAATATACAGGTCAAGTTCTATTGAATGGCGTATTCCTCAACAAACTATTAAGTTGTTTAGCTCCGCAATAAAAAAAATCTGGAGGAATGATGACCATCAAGTGTATCTAAACCTGTGGTTAATTCTACAAAACAACTTTCTCACAGCTCATAAACAAGTTACTCATGCCCGACAGAATCCTGCTGGTATATAAGCGAGTCGTTCCTCGCAGAACTATTCAATGTCATTCGGAATATAATCTGAAGTGCTTCTTACAAAGTCAGTTGGTTCATAATATCCATCCAGTCGTGGAATCCACAGTCCTGTTAAGTCATTTCTCATCTTTCGTGTCCATAAACACGCTCAGTTTTTGGTAAGTTAATAAAATCCCACCTGGCCTGCGGAATGTGATTACCACATAAGTTATTTACATTTTATTTTACAGATAAGCATAAATTGCCATAATGCGTGCCAGGTCAAGTAAAACCACAGTAGTTTTGATGATGACACTGGTAGTGATGTCATTTTGCCTCAGTAACGCACCTGTAGTGGAAGGTTCATCAATTGCCACACAAATTCTGGATTTAGCCAGCAGGGCGGATCCACAAAACAGCTGTTACTGCACTAGAAGATGCCCAAGAGGATGTTGTCAGCAGAGGAGTCGATGCAACTGCTGTTAATAAAACTGGAATGGGGCTGTTTTCCTTAATTACATTTGCGTCAAAGTTTTTAGAAGTCGGAAGTTGTTTTATAACGAATTCTATTGAGAACTGTCAAGTCCAGGGGCATTTGCGATCGAAATTTACTTTAAATAAATCCACGTACACAAAAATGAATGAAACATACTCTTCAACTTCTTCTATGTGTTAGGACTTAACCAATCGATCCTTGAATGATGCCGTGCATCCATCATGACGCATTTACAGTATTTCATAAGGCACGAGGCTTTCAATTGCCTAGTATAACAACTTAACGCACACAACTATTAATCCATGGACAAGTATAACACATAAATATTAATCTTCTACTCACATGTCACTAGTGGCTTAAATTAGCTTATGCGATAAAATCTCATATTTCTATTTTTAATAAACTACCTTCTACTAGTGATAAGTGGTTAGCGGTGAGTTAGTTCCACTGGGTACTGAATAGTCGATGAAAGGAAAAAAATCTGCAGTTGCTCCGTTGCCAGGAAACGGAGGAGTGAGGTGGTCTTTAATGCTAAAGAAACTTGGTGGAATGATAGTGTGCTTGGTCTTGGGACAAGAACAGGTTTGTGTGAGGCAAATTGAGATGTGTGTATTCCTACAACTAGGCGAGGAAAAATAATGCAGGCGTAAGTTCTGACATAAGGAGGTAATGTGAGACGTGTTACACGATTTGCAAGACTGAACAAGGAATAATTGCTTTGCAAGAGCAGAGGATTCATAGAGAGGAGAATGCATTACAATCATAAACTGCAAAATAAGTTCTGATTCGTGTCTTATACACATAACAGTATTGGTAAAAATATAAAAGATAAGAAAAGTGAATGGTTAGGTTAGTAATGTCGTTGAAACGCACACCAATATTTAATGAACAATTTACTGTGACTTATTATCGTGCCCATCAGCTTCTCCTTTTTCAGGGATGACAATTTTATCCGTGAGTAGTGCCTGGAATGCAGCATCACACAATGGAAGTACTTCATACGGTTCAGGTCTGTCTTGGGGATTAATTGCCCAGCATCTCAACATAAATTCGTATCTGGAAGCAACCAACGAACATTTATACACTAAACCAAGTAGGACAAACAAGTTAACTTCCAACTACAACTCACTACTCACATATCATTTGTTGCATAAATTGGCTTGTGCAATAAAATCCCATCTTCCAGTTGCATTATAAACTGCAAGCCATAATTAGTTCCCCCATATGGAACCTCCGACAACGTAAATATTTCCCATAATGTCACCCCCAACGCCCACACATCAGATTTCGAAGAAAAAACCAGGTCCTTCAGTGACTCCGGGGCCATGTGACGCCAAGGCAGTCCCACCTTAAAGAAATTTCCAAGCTTATTGACAAACCACTCATACTTTAAGCTAACCCTCTAAATACCCAAACTACCTGAGACTTCTTGACATAATTAGCCGAATCAACAAGTTGCCTAGCCAATCCGAAATCCCCAATCTTGGCCAACCCATCTGTACTCAATAAAACATTTCTGGTTGCCAAATCCCCGTGAATAACTTTCTTTTCCTGAATATAATTCAACCCAGTCCCAACATCCTTTGTCCATTTAAATAAATCCAGAGTGGAAAACTTCTTTCCTGGATTCTCATTAGAAGGCTGAAGCTTGAATTTCCCGTATTCCACGAAATTGTCAAACTCTTGTCTTCCTTGTCTCAAATAGTTGAATAGACTTCCACCTTCACACAATTCGATTGCCACGTAAACTTGTCCTGCATTTGTATGTATAGAGTTTGTATTTGAAATATTTCTAATTGTTCGCTTAAAGGCTATGAATTACGTTGACGAATATTTTCTGTGCAGGCAGCCACAAGTCCTACAACGTTTGGATGACTTCCAATATGAACCATTACTTTTATCTCTGACAACAAAGCTTTAAAGTGTTCCACGTCTAAATCCGAATCCACAGTTTTTACAGCAACGTCCAATCCGCCACAGTTGTTAGAATCCAGCACAATGTTAATGTAGTTAGGGGAGCTGATCTCATCCGTTATTTTGCCCCTATAGACTTTACCAAACTCTCCCTTTCCAAGAAGCTTTTGATAATCTACAAAATTAAGGAATACATTAATACATCCATATTAAAAGAATTGTAGTTTAAACTCTCTTGCCAATATTCAGCTTATCCATTGAAATTTCGAACGCCGTGTTGTATGAAAGTGCTTGAAAACTAGAAGCTTGGTTGAAGAACACGGTTTCCCTTGGCGACTCTGGATTTCCTTGAAGGAACTCTTGTATTTCTGCTTCTGTCAGGAACCTTAATTTCTCCCTCTGTATCTTCAGGGTCCTTAACAGTCTGACTATAAATACTCCAGCAGCAACAACCACACACAAGAGAATAGTTACGATAATCCAAATGTAGGCCCAGGAAGATGATTCTGTTAATATTTATCGTATTTGTAAAGGTATATCAGGTAAGTCAATAAGGTTTAAACATTTTATTACGCTCAATTCTCAGTACGTATGACTTTTTACTCTCTCCCATAAATGAAGCCACTGTGCACGAATATTGTCCTGCGTAGTTACTACTAACTGTAGGAATGGTTAACGTGCTTTCTTTTGCTTTCATATTGTTTGTCACACGATAGAATCCCTGGAGTAAATTAACAATGAATAAGTTAACACTAAATCCATGCATCCCAAAATCAATAGACTTTTACAAACCATTAATTCAGGTTTTGGAAAGTCCCACTGAATGTCTTTGATAGGATCCCCTTCAAATCTACAGACAATGGAACGATTTCTATCCTCCACCTTAAATGCTTTTGCGTCATCGCCAATCCCAACATACAACACGGACGGGAACACACCTGAAACACATCAATTATAAATACAGTAATTTGTTATTTAAGAAAAATACGAAACACACCATTCGCAACGCTGAAAGCAGCAGATGAATTAATCCACTCAGATGAATTCCACACTGGAGCATGACAAGTACAAACAACTTCTCCAGTCTCCAATAATTGTATATTTGTGCTTACAATGTAACTACCTTTGTCTCCTGTTCCACTCAAACCACAAGTCAAATACACTTCCCACTTAATTTATACTAATCAAAACTCCATCAGGATTTCTTGACTTACCGTTCTGGATTTCAGTGTCACGCTCTCCACGAAACATTTCTCTAATTTTAGAGTCCTTCCACATAACTGAAAATACTGTTCCATAAGCACAATAGAAGTATGACACTTCGCAGACCAACTTAATGGTTTGATTGTAGTAAACCCTTTCTTCCTTCAACGGATGGAGGTAAACCATTTCCTCTTTTATTACCTCGTCCCATCCAAAAACTGCAAAGTCAACAATAAATTAACTCTCCCAATAAAACTAGCTACACCTTCAGCTTACATATTTTAGGAGCAACTGACGCGTTCCTTTGAATTCCATAGAAACACAACTGTGCCAACGCAGGACCAAAGTTTTTACACAGGAGAGTGTAGGGACTAAACCGACCTCCAGGTATTGGTGAACATGCATCATAATCATCCGTAAGCGTCTCAGGGTCCAACACTTTCAAACAAGACTTTCCCTGTTCACACAAAGTGTGTATTAATATTGTGTTTTCGAATTTAAATGTCCAAACTCACGTGATTCTGTTGGGCAAAAAGTGTTTTACACTCAATCGGCGAGTGACAAGTAATAAAGTCTAGAAACTTTACCGTATTATCTGACAACACACAACTCCAACAAGCAGAACGTTCAATTACGTCCACGTCAGTTACAGTTGCGTATATTTTGCATTCATCAACAACTTTTTCAGATCTATTTGGTCCGTGCTTTCTCCCTGAAATGCATTCAGTTAATTAGTACAAAAAAATTAAGCCCGTAACATATTTTCCAACTTTCATACTGTGTTTTTCCCTGTTGGACTCAATGCTCAGAATAACCAGTTCATTTTGGTTCCCTTCAGGCCGCGTTGTCACTTGGGTTTCTAACTGTAAGTTTTCCACGGAGTGGCACGTGAAGTCCGTGAAAATGTGTACCTTTCCTGTGTACTCAATTTCCAATGCAATATTGTACAGGTACAAAGATGTGTCGTCAAACGATTCCAATTGTATGAATCGTTCCACTTTGGCAATTTTCTTGAATGATGCTCCATTGTCGTTCTTTCAAATTGGGATTTAAATTTGTTAAGTGGTGGTGAATGTAAAATTAAATATGACTTTGTTGAGTTAAAGAAAGTACCTGATGGAAATTAAAATCCCAGTCGATCGGATAACCCGCTGAGCAGTTCAATGTGAACACAGGATTAGAATTTGTCAATAGAGCGTGTGTGTCATTGAAGAATTCCAGGTCTGCTATATCTGTCCTGAAATACAAGTTTACTTCCGGATTCTTCTGGGCCAGTGTAGAGTGTAGATTAATCAGGCAGGGCAGAGCACAAATTAAAATTGATGTACAGGTTATGTACACCATGTCTACTAGCAGCCACCAGGCACAGAATGTTAAGACTATGAAGAATGCACAGTTGTTTGTAGACTAAGGATATAATTATATTACATGGAGTATGTTTTGAGGAGGAAACTACAGGAAAATATTATTTTGCGGTGGGATTGTTTTGTTACCCAACAACCAAAGTGAATGAAATCAATTGGTTTTGTTCGCTGTCGTGTTTTACTAGATTTGTACACATGGCAACTTTGTGACTAAATGAAAGTTGTTTTTAGCACAGTATTAGTTTTGTAACAGTTTCACTTCCTTCTCACTGATTAGAACATTTTCTGTGTTTGGTTAACACAGTTCTTTCCTTAAAATGTTCCTTCATGTTTCCTGTTTTGAGGTTAACCATAAAACAGGTTATAAAACTCACATATATATATATGTTTGCTATTTCGATAAGAGTTTATTAACGTTGTGCATGGACTGCAGATGTCAACTAATATATCACAGAATCATAGGTTTCTTTGAGATTTAGGTTGGTTTAAGTGTTAATTTCGAAAAATACAATTAAGCTAGTTATTTAGTGGCATAACAGTACTAACTTATTCAAAATACAAATCTGCATTTATTAAACACACACTTTTTAAAATTGACACCAGTGCTGTGTTTTGACGGAAGTGGGATGTAAAAGAAGGGTAACTTACAATACAGCTGTTTGAGTTGTTACAGCGGGATTGGGGAACTGTAGGCCTTTATGTACACATGAAGGTCTAACTTGAGCAGTAGTAACAAATTCTGCTGCCAATGCTCACCATAGCCTCTTTTAAACGCGCTCAAGTAGCACCCGCTGTGCTATATTAGGTCATGAAGCGAGCGGAGGAAGAAAAGTGGGGTTGTGTGGAGCGAGTGGAGGAGGAGGAGAGGAGAAAAAACTCCATGTCGCCCTGTGTTAAAAAAGTGATTCTACAATGGTACTGTCACATTAAGAATTGTGGTTTTTAACATGGGGCGAGATAGAGTTTTTTCACCTCTCCTCCTCCTCCACTCGCTCCACACAACCCCACTCTCCTTCCTCCGCTCGCTCCATAAACTACAATAGCGCAGCGGGCGCTACTTAAGCGCGTTTAAAAGAGGCTACGGTGAGCATTGGCAGCAAAATGTGTTCCCACTGCTCAAGTTAGAACATAAGTTGCACATAAACCCGTACGGTTTCCAAATCCCCGCGTAACAATACAAAAAGTTGTATTGTTAGCATAAGTCACTTGAAAGTTATTGTTGTACTTTGAGTGACAATTCTAGTCAAAGTTACTTCGAACTTAATTGACGCATCCTGATAGAACTTCAAGCTAAGCTGGTACTCATTTCCTTGAGTTAAAATGAATGTGAGCACAAGACATTGTGACCTCACAGTGAGCACTTTGTTTGTCAAGGGGCCTTTTTTCGCCACAGAATCCTTCCGTCTTCTTTGTAAATACAAACAGAATTCTGTCGAACTATTGGATCTCCGTTGATGTCGTTGCATACAAAGTCCATGAAGTAGACTGACCCATGACATGCGTAAGGACTTCGCATCTCTGACGCATCGAATCCCAAGCCGTACTCTCCTGCGTCAAACGCCTAAAGCCAATCGTACGCCTTAAGTTTAAGGCCGTATATGTTGTGTATGCTTTGTTTAATCGATTTTAACCCCTTTGCGATGATACGGAGGTCTTGGGTCGCCGTACGGAACGTAGACTTCAGCTATAGACATTGTGTAAAACGGTGGACGATAGTTTCCGTTGTCATTGTAGAGCTGACGTACTGGTCAAAAAGTCCTTCTCGAGAGTTAATCCTATCAAGGGTTCTAATAGTTAATGTGGTTGCTGCGAACCTTACAGAATTTAGATCGATTTTGTCTTAACTTACCCCACGCGCATCTTCCACTTCTGCCACTCCAGTAGGTTTGCTTTGACCTTAAAGCCCGTTTTCCTGGACAATCTTAATTGGAGACACGCCTTTTCTATAAATAAAGCCTTCCTGATACAGAGGGATCGTAATTACTTTGCTTCAAGGAAACGTTGTCCCCGTGTCTATCTGTCGTGCCAAATCCTGTTTGAATCGTCAGTTCTTCAATCCCCACCATTTTTTGCGCAAGGCAGTCAACAATCGCCAAGAATCCCATTGGATGAGCTGAGTAGTTCAAAAACATCATTCTTCAACCAAATATGCATAGCTGGTCACGGTTTAAAAATATAATTACCGTAGTGGTTGTCCAAAACAGAAAATCGTGCGTAGAAATAAACCTGTGCCATTCGTTAATTCCGGTAAGCCGGTTTGTCTCCTGCATATCCGTACTTCCTACCAATAAACTCATCCATGAGTGCACAAGTTTCATTGAATCAATTTAATTGGACTTACAAGACATTAGTGACGACAAACGACGTGTTACTAAACCGGGGTTCGTATTTCAGGAGTCGCTTCTTTACCGTAGAATCTGCAAGTGCTAGGACCCCTATTCCGTCCAGTTGGGTTGTTATAGTTGGATCTGTTTCGTTTGATTTCTGAGTTTAAGACAATCACAGCATGATCTTCACTAATCATTTTTACTACTGCTTCGTATACGAGCCCTGTACTTTTGTCAATCAGAATGGATAATGATTCTCTAGAAATCAAACCTTCCGGAGGGTCCTTAGCGCTTAAGAAAAATGGAAGGATGTCAGACTTCTTTGGCTCAGCTAGAGTAGTCCACGCGAAAATCCCTTTATCTGTCCCGTATGTTATTTTAATTGTCTCTGTCGTTAGCCTTATATCTTTTGAAGTAAGCTGATCCAAACTGTGTGAGTATGAAGGCTGTTTCCACGTGCAATTATGGAAACCAACGTCAAGATGATTGACATTTGAATAGAACTCCTCATTATAATTCCCGTTTTATGCGTTCCTTACTTTTTACCTTCTGCTCAAACTATATCCAAGTTAATCAATTAAATTTTAATTCTACACCACAATTACCTTTCGTTAATTCACATACTTTTGCTCCGCTTCGTCATATATCGTCCAGGTTGCACTATAAGTTGTCCATTCAACCATTTTGCGTGTATATTTACTGTGTATGAAATGATCGTAAAAGCTTAGGAGGAAATAAGCTGATTGGTTATAAAGAGTGTGATATCTAAAGAAAACAACTCAATCTACTGTATCGATGATTTGAAGGTTTGATGAATTTTGTGTCTTGTTTTTAAGAGTAAATTGGCTTCTGATACATCAACAGTTAATCAAAATCTCATATATATTAAATAGTTATACATATGAATCATCAAATCAACCAGACTGTGAAATATCAACATCCTATAGAAATTGTAATTTGCAATTAATTAATGTTTGTTATTTCATACAATTCCGGTAAAAGAGTTTGAAGAATCGTTTATAATTGTCAATTACAGAAACATTTATAAGTATTTAGGATTCAAAAATATGTTGACATCAAAGTTATATGGGATCTGGGTATAAAGAAACAAATATTTTTACATAAATCATTAACCCTCGTCCGATTAGTTAATGCGGAATGAACAAATGTTTTCACAAGTGGTACGCCTCAAGCTTAGAAAGCATCTGCAATTAATTTTAAAATACTCTAGAATTCCATCAAACATTTAGCAATTTTAACATTGTGACTATACTGACCAATTTAAACTCAACTTTAATCAAAATTAAACCATGTCGGAAGTCACTTCACCCCTTTTTCTAATAGCAAAACATGTTGTCGTTCCGAAAATATAATTATAAATACCTACACAAAATTAAATCAATACTACAAATTGACTACAATATAAGAAAACCAATTTATTTTCCAACCCAACTTATTCTTTCCACATACACTTCGAGAAAACCAAGTGAATATTTGTCTCCTGATTTGAATATTACGAGTATTTCGTCGCAATGGTGACACAGAAAATGTGGAAGTCTATTGCTTTATTCACCAAACTTGTACCACCTGGTCTCATCCTATATGACGAGTTATCTAAAACGATTCATCGTAATCCTCATCACTTCAATCGATATGTTCTTTTCTACATCATGTACAGCATTCCGTACTGCGTCATCGGGTACCTGGATCTTCTTCTCCGGCTTTCGGACCCTTCCATTTCTGCCTCCGCAAAGGCCAATTACCAGATAAGCGTAGTTATCGGGTTTTCCGTAGCTTCATTGGCGCTTGTTTGTTTTCACACAATACTTTTCAACGGTGGCTACTTCTTTACACTTTTCAACACAATGTCTAATTTTCAACGTTCATTCGGTAACATTTGCAATTGTTATACTCTTGGAAATTCAAATACTCTAAAATTATTACCTTGTTGTTTCCATGTCACAGATGTACTTTACAAGATAAACAACCACCCGAAGAAACGAATAATCGAAATAGTACTCCACCTCTATCCTGCCACTGCTGTCATTGTATTCTTTTTTGCTATATTCTTCGTCGCATTGAAAATTGACCCGATGCACCATTTATTAGATGTTCTTGTTCCCTGTAAAACTCAAACTATTGAAATTATCTTCTTCATGCTACGAGTTGTCCACGCTACTAGCGCTGGCTACATGTTATACATTGTCATATTTGGGGCAATTGTGTTTGCCGTGTTTGAGCTGTACATCGCTTCGCATGGTTTCTATCACATAAA
>JAQGAB010001030.1:0-19399 GCA_034696565.1 Isotomurus graminis
GAGGCATATGTATGCTTAATTGTGTGTATGAGATCTTCAGTTACCTGGGCTTAAAGAGGCTGCTTGGTGTAGGTTTTCTTTTTAGGCTTTATTAACTAATTTGAAAACATCTGGATGTGCCAAGTAGATCTAAGAATGAGTACTGGGTTTATACATGTGCAGGCATACTTGACTTGGGCAAAATTTGACAGGGCTTCAGTTGTAATTTTTACTGACATCAACTGAACTCACATGTCTCATTTTAACTCAATATTCTATATGAAAGTGACTACTTTACATTGCACAAAGAAATAGGAATATTCGTGCTGTTTTGCTGTCTACCGTCTAAAAGTATAATGCCAACAGATTTTGTTCAAAGGAGACCAGCGACGAAAAAATAACGAATTCGAAACACAAGTTAGATGCTTATGTTCATCTGACTAATTCCTTCAGACTCTTAATTTTACTTAATCATCGGTGTTTCTCTACAGTATCTCCTGCTAGATATTTTAACAAAGACTCTTCTAACTAAGATATTCTTAAGATTAGTATTCTTGTGTAGGGTATCTTGTCCATTAGCCAAGAGCGTTTTTTCAGGCTTCTGGCCTGCTCTCTGGAGTAATCAGCTTAATCTCATCTCACCTTAGTTGGAGTATTAATTCACCCTGATCTGTATTATGGCTAAAGTTTAGCTCTTCATTTGAGAAAAAGTACCTTCAGTCGGTTGCATACTCTGGGTTTTTGACTGTACGTCAACTGTAATGGAATATGGGTGGATTACACATTATTTTTATGAAAAGTTTTGAAAGAAAAATACTCTAAACATGCAGAGTCATCATATTCAACTTATTTGTTTGCTGAAGGGAGAAAGTGGAGGTTCGGAGATGCAGAGTTGGGATGAGGGTGATTATCTTTACGGATGAAGAATGCCTAAAATTAATGACCTGTGTTTAATGACTCTTCTGAATTTTCTTTTTATCACCATGATCAGCATCTTCCGTGTTCCGTAGGTCTCCTTCTTTGAGAGAAAGGGGATTAGGTTATTAGTGATCTCCCACACTAAAAACCATCAGCAATTAAGTACAACATAAGACTAGATTTTGACAGACTGTATTACTGCATAACCTCTGTGATGAACAAGATGGAAATTGTGTACCGGCGATTATCGAAACTCCAGAAAACATAGTATTTAAAGTTTTAGTATATTATGTGGTTAGCATAAAATCTGTCAAAATGTTTTGTCTGAAAAGGTAAAGATTGAAAGTTATGCAAGTGAGATCAATGCGAGGATCCAATCTCATAAACTTGAAACATGCAAGGGTTTTCGGTTTTCACTTTCTGTTTCTGTAATCTCCAATCAGCAGTAATTCGTTGTGCATTAGATGCTTTATGAATACATTACTAAATGAGTGTTCCCAAACATTTCATACTGAGGACTTACATTGTAATTGAAATAAATGATGCTAGAGAATTTAACAGTAGCATGAAAAGTCCGCCCACTCGATAAGTTAAAGTTACTCACAGACAGGAAGGTGAATCATAAATCACAAAAGAACTAACAGCTCGGCAGCACTTCGATGTGTAATAAATGCCTTGTCTAAATGAAAGTGAATAGGCTAGTTAGGTATGTACTACTTTGTCATCCTCTCCTCCCACTCGTATTTTCTCCATGTATTTGTGCAGCAGAATGTAGACAAAAGATAACGTTGTTCACAATTCGTCATTCAAACTTGTAGATTATAACTTATAGATTATAGGCCAAATAAAAATGTATGAAATAGGGGGAATTACTTTTGCTCCTATAATTCACGAGTATCAGCAATAAACCTCATTATTTCATTGTGAATGAGACATTTTATTGTTCCACGATCAAAGCTGGCCGTCAGACAGAAATCAAATTAATTGCTTACAGAAGGTTGTAAAGTTTGCTTTGTAGGGTCATACAAGCTTGTGAGATGATGTTTGAAATAAATGAGATTTGGGTTTGCAGCAGCAGCCGCCGCACACTTGAGTACATATGACATGCTATACGTACAATGTTATTTGAGTTTCTTTTCGCAAGAAACTCCATTAAGTGCAGGGCATGCAATAAAAATGTGGATGCAAGATGAAGAATAAGTCTCACACGGTTGTAATGTGTGCAGAACGTAAATGAATAATGACAGAATAAGAGGAAAGAGAAATAGGGACCGGAAGGAAATGAAACTTGAGCTGTTCAAAAGGATACAAAAGAATGGCAAATGGAAACAAAAGGATGGATAAAGACTCACGCCATTAACAACACCGTACCACCACTGGTTCTATACTCTGCCACAGTTGACCGAATTCTAGAATTGCATCGCACAACCACTTCGTCTGGCATTAACTCACAGCTGAAGTCGACAATAGTCGACGTTCATTCCCTACTGACCGACCGTGTGTGTGAATGAGAAGCTGAATATATTCGAAGGGAAAGAAGGCTCAATGGAAGGGTAATGCAATACCACCAGTCGAAATCCACTTTCTCGCTTAACCAACGGTGGAATATTATTAGGTACGCCGGAAATTTATGCTTCTCTGTAGGTAAAGCTGGCTTTATTCGAATAGTCTCTAGACGTTTCCCCATTCCCCGTGACTTCATGACCCGTCAGGAAAGAATGTATGCGTTTATTTCAATTTAAAGTGGAAGAGTTGCATAAAAGGAAAGGAACCAAGATACACGTATCGAGTTTCACTTGGTCTGGAGGGGAGAAAGTTTATGCTGAGAGAAGTACTGGGCTATGTGCTTGTAAAAAAACAACATTTATTGGTGCTTTTTGTATGCAAAAGTCTGCCGGAGAATTGGAAATCTTCAGGATGACACACTGAGTTTCTCCTACGGACACGATTATGTATTATGGGGTACATTGTTTTAAACCGATACAGCCAGGAGTTTATATTAACAAAAAATGTATTAACAAAACTGTAGTAGCCTCTTGATTTCTTACAAGTTTGTAATTATTCCTTTGATCGAACAGAATCAGGAAGAGGTCTTAAAACAGGTTTTGCTGTGATGCAATGTTTGTTGAGTTAAATAAACAATTTTGATTTTGTACACTGAAAAAAAACTTTTTTTAAACTCATGTAAAAGTTTTCTTGGCAGAGTGATCTTGTTAAAGAAAAAAAACATGACATGCTACCAATTTTGAGAATACAGTAGTGGTAATCAATTTATCTGCTTCTTATGAGTAAAAGGATTTCTCTACTATGTCGAATGTACTAGGGCGCTTTATTTTTCTATTTCCCATGCATACAGATGTAGTAGAAACATTTTTCCAAGGCTGAAAAATACATTTTGCACATGTACTTATGTACACCTTTGAAAGGTTTATTATTGAATTTGATTGAAAAGTAAAGAGGCCGAAGAAGAGAGAACGTAGAGAGAGAGTGTATATAAAAGGCTCAAGTTTTCTGTTCACAGGGTAAAAAGTCCTTATTGGCTTAGTGAATCGTGAGAAATGGCCTTCGTGGGTACAAGTTAAAAAAAACAAGCAAAGTGCAATACTTCTATGCAGAGTTACCAGTAGGAGAGAGCTGAGAGAAAATACAAAAATACACAAAGCCGCTGTTCAATATTTAGGAGAAAGTTTTCTACCTTTCAGGAAGTTTACACGATTTTCTTGAAGGAATTTAGCATGAATATTACAACTCCAAACTCTGACTTTTTGATGTCCAGAGAGAGTTTCTTTTAGAAGAACAAAGGGTACGTGTGGTAGAAGTGAACTAATTTCTTAGTAGAGGAAGAGTTGAAAGACTTTTGTTGTGGAGTTAACCACGAAACGAGGATGGACTGAGACTAATAATGGAATGAGTGCGTGCATTTGAGTCATTATGTGAGAGTTTCTATTAGTGGGAATGCGAATTACAATGGTCAACGTGAGTCCATTGATCTGACCAGGAACTTGATAAACGACTGATATCTAAGGATTTTAGAATTAATATGGGACTACTCACTACTCTCTCTACTACGAATTGCTTTTGTGTTCCGGAGATTATTATATTGTTGGTTAGAGAAATAAAAAGCCATTTAGGAGTTGGAAGCTAACGTATGATGGATGGGTGACAGAGTTAATAGGGGAGAGAAGCATACCTTTAAAGGCACGTTGGGTGAAAGTTGTGGGAAAGGAGACAACCATGGTTCGTTTCATTCATTCCTGAGATGAATGAAATATGTTATTTTGTGTCATTCATATTCATAAAGGAGTGAAGGAGTTTTTGAGGGAAGAAGTACACACGCGTCGCACGTGAATATAAGTAAGTAACTTGGAATTATTTGAAGTACAAAGAAAGGTTAGGCCGTTATAGACACATAATGAGGTGGAATTAGGTTGTGCATTTTACCATATGAAAGGACTATGAAGAAGACACGTGGACAGACAGACTTTGATATGAAAAAATGTTTTTTGCTTTGAGGGAAAAATTCCAAAAAATCATGGCAAAATAACGACTCCAAACTGCCTATGAATTTATCGATATGAACAGAAGAACGGACGAAACTCGTGAGGATATTAAAGGGGAACATGTAGGCATGTGTGTGTTTCGTTAAGGTCAGAGTCACGCACCTCTTTCATTGTCCCTGGATGGAATTTAGAAATATGTTCACTTTCTTTATTCAGACCTTAGTTTATTGATTGCCTCCCCCGTGTATACTTTCAAATTGACAAACTGAACGACATTACACATTTTAAATGAATGAATTAGGGCATGAGAGCATATACATAGGCTTGTACAATACAAACATACAGAGGTAAGACCACAGTAACAATTTAAGCCAATTTAAGGTTACACATATCTAATCTACAAACACTTGAGTTGTGTCAATTGTGTTTCCACTTTCCAGTTCCTAGTATTACGCAAATACTGTTTTGATAATGTCAAAAGTGTCATTATTATATTAGCATGATGATTTGGCTAATAATAAATGTTGCTTGCATGCTGTCAAGGTTTGAATTTCTCTTCTAAATCACCAAGAAATTACCTTTCTTTTGCCACAAGTCTCCTCAGAATAATTAACTCATGAAATGCTCTACCTGCGAAGATGAGGACTAAACTCACAAAAACTCCTTAAACAACTTCAAAAGATTTCGTGAAGGAATACTATTGACAAATCTGGAAATCTGGATTAAATTCTGGATCGCCTATCCCATTGATTCTAACGCGTCATAAAACTCGAATTCATAATTAATCTTGATGGCCTTCCTATCAATATTGTTAACTGGAAAGCTGGAAACCTTTGGAATGCACATGAGTGAAAGTGAAGTGAACGAGAGGGGCTGGTTGGGACTTGGGACGATGATTGCTGGACACACACCTGGAAGGATGGGGCAAAGTGAGAAAGTTCCGAGTGGGGAAAGATGAGACTCGCGCCACCTGGTGGTGATGGCGGTAAATGGTGTGGGAGTTGCTCGGGTCGTCCACTCCACGTCATAACATCTGCTGACGATGATTAAGCAAGCCCAACTTTCCAATCGTCATTCAACCACCCAACCAAGGACTACACACTATTCCTCCACTTCGTCTCTCTCTCTCTCCTTGTCAAACAACACTTAAATTTTTAGTTTTCGAAATCAACATTTTACAGTTCTCACCCCCACCGTGGAATGGCAACAATGAACGCCGACTAGTAAGTTAATCTCAAGTGTGTTTGGTGTTATTTGTGGCTCAGAAATGTAAAATACTAATCTCGTTCTCTTGTGTAATTTTAGTGATTACTTGTTCAAACTGCTCTTGATTGGCGATTCTGGTGTTGGAAAGTCATGTCTTCTTCTCAGATTTTCAGTAAGTGTAGAAAATAATATGGAGATTATGTAGCAAGTACAAAAAAGTGTTGATTTAAGTAAGTTGATTTTGGTGATGTGGTTTGCAGGATGATACATACACAGATAGTTACATCAGTACCATTGGAGTTGACTTCGTAAGTGAACATTTATATTAGGGCGTTTTTTATCTTCCGGAATATGAATTGTGGCTTTTGATGCGAGAATCGCGTATTAATGTTCCGGGACTTGAAAGAAGTCTGGAATATGGCGATGGTTTCAAAGATTAAGTAAGTATTGAATTGTTTTGGTTTCTTGTATTACAGAAAATAAGAACCATAGAGTTGGATGGGAAGACCATCAAACTGCAAATCGTAAGTTTGTGGAGATAAACGTTAATTTAAGACACGGGAAATAAGTGGAATTTAAGGAAATGGATTTGATTAACGTGGGTGTGGTTGATTGCAGTGGGACACGGCAGGTCAAGAAAGATTCCGTACAATTACGTCAAGTTACTACAGAGGGGCGCATGGTATAATAGTCGTGTACGACTGTACGGATCTGGAATCCTTCAACAATGTGAAGCAGTGGTTGGAAGAGATCGATCGTTATGCATGCGAGAATGTGAACAAATTGCTGGTTGGAAATAAGTGTGACCTCACGTCGAAGAAGGTCGTCAATTATCAGACTGCTAAGGTAAGTTTGTATACACGAAATTGGTTCTAGAAACTCGTATAATTTGCTTTAGTATTCGTGTGCCGTGTCTCACACATTAGAAATGATTGAACCAGCGAATGTACACTAATAACGTGGGAATTTATGTATATTTGCAGGAATTTGCAGACAGCTTAGGCATTCCATTTTTGGAGACGTCAGCGAAGAATGCAACCAACGTTGAGCAAGCATTCATGACGATGGCGTCTGAAATCAAGGCACGTGTGGGTCCACAATATAACGACGACAATGCGCCAGGAAAGGTTAAGATTGGAGATCAGACGCGGCCTGTGGAAAACAAGTCATCTGGATGCTGCTAATTGAACATATATAATTTTGTGTTATGATTACATTACATTTAATTGCTATGTAAGTTGTAATGTAGCCTGGAAAAGAAGAATGCGATAACCCATGATGATCGCAAGCTCGCAGTAATCTATAACTTTCAAGTTTGTAATCCTCTTGATGTCTTGATACCGTGCAAATGGAGAGTATTTCTACATTATTATTGCTGTTAATTATAGTTAAAATTATTATTATACGGCTCCTCACACCCCAACACAACATCAGTACAGATGAATAAAAATGGATGCAATATGACGCCAAATAAATCGCATTCATTATTGTGCTGATGCAAGTTTATTAAATCACAGCTCACACGATGTATGGATGTATCAATCATTTAGTGAGTATGTGTCATCTGCGTGTCATCCCATCCGTCATATCTTCTGTGTCATAATCACTACGTAGTTCAGTCAGACAAAGATTATATATTGATGAAGTCTGTGATCACTGTGATGACTAATGACTGCAGCACTGCAACTGCAGCTCGAAGTTTCATGTTGCCCCAAGAAAGGACACATAGCGCGGGAAACAAAAATCATTGCTGATGGTGTTCGATTTAGGAATAAATCATCACATTGCATTCGGTGTTTGGTTTAACGGTTCAGAAACTTTTACAGCTCCCTTCCAGAAAACTTTTTACTTGATTAGTGAGAAGGTTCCTTGATGGCAGGGAAGAAGGAGGATCCTCAGAACAACAAAAACAACAAGGATAACGCTGAAGACGACTTGGATGATCCTGTGGAGCGCATGTTGAAAGAGACCGGGTGCTTGGAGAAACATTATTCGGTGCAGGTGAGAGTATAAAATGTTACATATAAATATTTTGTCAAGGAGTTGACCCATTAAAACGATTGTGTTTGTATAGGAGTGCATTGCGGAAACCAAGGATTGGCGTCAGTGTCAAAAGCAAGTGTCGGAATTCAGGAAGTGTATGGATGATAGCAGGAAGAAAACTGGGCGATCAAGATTAGCGATTTAAATAGAAATTGAATTCAGTGCTTCTGTTAGGAGATAGTAAATATGGAAGATAAGTCGTCTACGATGTGGTTGATTGGGGGAGGACTTGTAGGTTCAGCAGCGTTATTTGGTTTGGGAGTTGTAAGTGGTGCGTTTCTGTTTCGGGTGTTCAGAGGAAAATTTGGTGGCCGTGGGGGTGGCGAAGGAGGAATGATTGACACGTTTCAAAGAGCTGCAAGGCTTACTGCAATACGAGCGAAGGGATTAGGACGGAACCACAAGATGTTATTTGTTGTTCGAACTGATCTTGGAATGGGAAAGGGGAAGATTGCAGCGCAGTGTTGTCACGCAGCGATTATGTGTTACCAAAAGGCGATGGTTATGGATATTGAGAACTTGGACATGTGGGAAGCTACGGGCTGTGCGAAGATTTGCCTCAAGGCTGAAGGAGATGAGAATTCGTTGTTGGAGTTGCAAAAGAAGGCAAGGGAATTGAATATTGTTGCAGCGATTGTTAGAGATGGAGGTCATACTCAGGTACGTAAATTGTGTTGTAGATGATAAAGTAACTGGAAGTATTAATATCGTGTAGTACTTAATTTAAGCTTTACGTTTACACAGGTTGCTCCTGGTACAATGACTGTCTTGGGAATCGGACCTGCCCCGGTAACAGAAATCGATAAGGTCACTGGTCATTTAAAGCTGTTATAGTTGGCGAACTTGCTGTAAGTTCGTACTTTCAGTTAATAAATCATTTCCTGAACAACTGATTATTAAACGACTACCCAACATGTAATATGTAACTCTCTGTAATAAAACACAATACACAAATATTACAGGGCGAGAAACCGCATTTTATAACCATCTACATAAACAAAATATCAACTACACGCGATTAAAAATTAGAATTACTCAAAGCTACAATTTACTTGAGACTTGAGACAGTTGATTTTTAACTTATTTTCTGAATATCACATTATAACTCAGCTACACACAATGAAGTTGGAATAATCTTGGATTGGACTATTGGGCTATCAATTATCAATTAACTACTTTGAAGTTTGGACAGTCTTTAAATCAACTACTAATATCAAACAGGGTTCATCTCGTTGATCTCATTACACATTCTAGTGTAACACGGGAAGTGGAAAGTTACGACTAGTAAGTTTTGAAGATTGTCGTAGAGTTTACTACAGATACTTTCTGAAAAACTGAATTGCATTTACACTGCCCGTGACTAATGTAAAAGTGTCGAAACAATAATTCCATTAAACTGTTCTTCTAATACATTAAGACCAACACAAAATATACCTAACGTTGATTTCTTCGTAGCCCCTTCCGTTGTGATTGCAGCCTTAACTATTTAGTCACATTTCTTTTTGTGAATGTAATTCTTGGAAACATCTTACAAAGGTACGCCACTAAGATAGTAATAGGTAGCCTTCGAGGGTCGAATCTAAAGCAGGTTATTTTGGGTTACAAATTGTTTTACAAAGATTAGTGATTGCAGCTTTAAACTGTAGAAAAACCCGAAATACATAGTTGCGATGTAAAGGGAGTTATGTTAAGCATACACTTTTAAAGTCATTCTTACGTTTAAATTCTGCTAAAATCTACCTGCTAGTGAGCTTCATTTTGGCATCTGTGTTGTTTTCTTAATATAGTCATTTGTAGAGTAATTGAAGATGAGTCTCAATAAAATTCTCGAACATGAACTCACAATCAGATTAATATCAATATAAAAGAATTACTATTACTTAAAGTATTAGAAATTATCTCCATCAAAATCTTCAAGCGAATGCGATGTAAGACAACCATTTGTAAGGAATCTCATGTGCGGGAGACTAACAGAATTAAGGAGGACTTATGAGGATTTTGTATATTTTATATCATTATGTTAGGCCGGAAAAGTTGAGAACTCGCTTGACTTTAAACTTCATGTGATAATAAGAGGAACATTATCCTTGACATCGTCAGCGTAATGTCCTCCGAAACCATTGTGATGATTATTTTGACGGACATTCATACTATTACTGTCATGAAGATGATGATGGGAAGACACAGCATCACGGAAGGAGTGATTAAGAGGGTATCGATGATTAAGTGGACGTCGACTATATGGATTAACAACATGAGGAGCTTCATTGAATTCCTCTAGTTCGTCAGTAACGGAAGTATCTAATTTGGCAGTTAGTAAAAAATACTGCTGACTTCTAGTGGGCCACAGCAAGTGGGTCATTACAGCGAATGCCAAACAGTCCGCAGAGTAGGTGATACCTACAAGAACAAACAAAGTGGCACGTTTACATTTCACAGTTCAGCATGAAAGCACTTCGCTAATTTTATTTCCGACTTACCTAACAAAAGCTTAGATCTCCACAACGGAGAAACTTGGAGAGCAATCAGGGCTACGATAGGTAAATAAATAAACCATACGAGAGATGCGGCACCAAAATGTAGGAAGAAGTTGAGTTTATGGGGCTGATGTTCATGGTCCATTGTATCTTTGAGTTCATAGAGAAACCAAACCATTATAAGGTTCCTTAGGACGAGGATTAGCCAACCTGGCCACGTTTGGTATTCATCAATATCTTCTATCACGTCTACCTCCGTCTAGCAAACATAAAATAGTGAGAACCGCTGCTTAGTGCTTAAAAGCTTCTGAATGCTTCATGTCAATCAATGAAACTCTTAACGCGAGCGTGCATACCTCTTTCCACACGTACAAGAGAATGTGGACTACTCCGTAGGCAGCCCAAATAGTAAATATGAACGGTTTGCCTGTCAACTCAGTTCTTGTGACAGCCCAGCCTTTTGCCAACACCAACAAGATGAGCATGAAGAGTGCCTGTCATTAGCAAAGTAATTGATAATTAATTTCCAGCCACTCTCAATCGATACATTTTCAGAGATGAGGGGATATATGACACTCACCCGTGCTCCAATATCCATCACATCCCCAAAAGCAGCAAGATTTGGATGGCCGACCCCATTGAGAGCGAACTTGAGAACGTGAACAACATTAGCTAAAACTGCTGCGAGCTCCAAGCTGACGCTGCCTGTAAAAAGCCGCGGAACAATATGACGCTGCCGGAGGACGGCGTGAACTTGAAGAGGAAACAAGACCAAGTAGCACATGAAGAATATAACGTAGATTTCCACAGTGTCCTATGCAAATAGATAAAATCATCACAAAGTCAGTTACAAGTTGTTCTGTAGAACAATTTTCACTAAAGTAGGTAATAAAATAAGCCACAAGTAAAATACCTGTCTATCAAAAGAGAACTGATATTCCAAAGGATTTTGGTTTTTTGTATAAGGGTTTCCGTTGACCAACCAAAGGTCATAGTCTATCGCAGTGTAGTTCCCACTGTGTTTCCATTCGCAAGTAACAGGGTCACGGTAACAAGCAACGAGACTTACATACCAAAACCTGCAAGGATACCAAAAATAATGCTTAATTCACAATTCCCAAGAGATTGCAAAAAATTGCTGACTTCTGCACTTACTTCGGCTGAGGATCACTGAGAGCAAACGTAAACTGATGATCTTTCACCACAAACTTGGAGTCAATTTGGTCATCCACACAAAGCTCTCCTTTTTGGCACGGAATCCTTCTGAGGAAATTCTCGACTCCTTTCCGGAAGCACTGGGAGTCATATGCAACCCTGGAAATCTGCTCAAACATCTTTCTACAAGCTTCATCCTTATTAGGGATATTTCTGTTTCTGTAGAATTCCAAGAAATAGCCCCGATCAAGAACTACTAGAGTTGCTGGATAGATTTTGCTCAGCGGTGGGCGGCTGGTAGTTGTTGAAGTTGTTGTAGATGATGGAGTTGAAGTAGACTTAGTGCTGACTGAAGTGGGCTTTGCAGAAGTTGTCGTAGATTTTGGTGTAGTTGTAGTAGTACTGCTTGAAGATGAATTGTTGATTGGCACAAAAGGTTCAGATGCTTTCTTGTCAGTCACATCTGAAGCTGTGGAAGAACTAGGGACGTTAGAAGTCTTAAAAGTAGAAGAAGTGCTTAAAGATCTATTTGCTGTAGAGTTCTGTATAGCTTTTAGCACTGTTGAAGGAAGCTTAGTGTTTTCTGCTATGGAGGAAGATCGCTTGCTTCTCGAAAGGTTCCCCTCAGACGGACTAGTGATGTTTCCAAAGACATATCCTTTGGTGTCGTTTACGTTGTTTAGTTCAGTCTTCTGAAACCCAAACTTGGTGAGAAATATGAAGAACTCATCCGTTTCCCAAGTTCCTTCAAGATGAAGACTTCCACATGGAGATGGGAACATCCACACAAGCGTTGCTGGAATAAGAATGATAAGGTACAGGAGTTGATTCAATTTTCTATTCGTCATTGTATTCTTCTGCTTTTTGCAAAGGAGGAATGATATCTTCTATTCCTTGACAAACAAAGACCGTAATTGCTTCTGGAAGAACTTGTATTATAAATGTCAGTACTCTTGGATGTCATTATTCGACTCACACGTGTAGCACAGGGAAGCCCTCTAATTGTATTACTCTCTAAATTCCATCTTAATATTTAGCGTAACGGATGCGGGGAACGGAATTATATTTGTTTTGTTGATTGACTGACTTAGCAGTGCAGACCGCACACATTCCTAATACCCGACGTAATGGAGGTAATATAAATTTTTCTAGGAACAGTATGCAGTATGTAGAAAAAGTCTGCTGTTTACACAGCGGTTTTATAAGTATTTATCCATTTTGATTCCAGGATTAAACTGGCACTCCAGATAAATTACAACTTGAATTCTAGTCAACACGCCAACAGTAGCTGAGCTGTGAATCCTTCGTTTCTGAGTCTTCTGTGTTGTCTGTTATCTTATCATTCGTTCTTGATTATCACAAACCCAGCTGAGTTTGAAGCTGGCCAACAATAACTTCTACAATAATAATTTTGCTGAATCCCATTGCCAATTGTGTGGTTGAGTTTCCTAGAAATTCCTTCTCATTCTAATCTTCTGCCGTCTGCGAATGAATGTTGTGGTTTCCAATTCCCCTTCTAAATTACACAAGACAAAAAAATATAAATAAAATGTTTCTTATAAGCTGTAATTTTAGAAAGTAAAATAAGAGTAACGAACACAAGACAGGTGGATTATTTGTCTACACCTAAAAAAGTACAAAATCATTCGTGCAAAAACATCTCTGATTACAACTTACACATCCAATCCGTTGGTGTTACTCCTTATAAGTATTTAAGCACAGGGTTCACAGGATCTTGTTATATTCAGCCGTACTGCATTGCATTCAATCATTCCCATTCACCAAAGCACCACTCTCAATCTCTATATATCCCAACAATCCCAAGCAACTTTTGTCCTGTGTTGGTGTGGACTGGGAATAAAATCCTCTGTCGTCCTAAAGTCCAATGCAAATCCTTGTTAAGTTGGGTGTCAGCCAGCAATCAGGAGCATTGCAGTTTGCAGTTCGCTATATTCCTCTGCATAATATTAATGAAACACACACGCGATTATCAACTTGCGTAACATTCACAGTCGTCTACATTCAGTCTATTTTATTATCTCTACAGCCAGCTCAGCAAAAAGGAATTCTGGTAGTGGTGATGCATTAAAATTTTTAATTATGAATGCACAGCCACCATAAACTCATGTAACTTACAGTCAGATGCAAATGAGGTTCTGGGTATGTGTACAAGGTCGTCAACTATGTATTCTTTCTTATGTACTCTCGTCTTACTTAAACTTGAATATGTATCAAATGAATAATGAGCGATTACTGTGGCGTGTATATATAAAATGTGGAGACAAGAAAATTACTGTGCTGCTAGCTGTAGACAGGTACCTACTGCACATAAGATCTTCCATAGGTAAATGGAAAAGTACAAAAAAACTTCTTTGCCCTACACAGGCTACGGCTACAGCTTAATACTTAAACTATAAAAAACTCTTGTGTATCGATCCACCTATTCCATCTAAATCACAAAACTCACATGTCCTGATGTGTTGGTGGTCACACTTCTTTTAGTCTTCCACAGCCTTCTCTTGTAGAAACTATCTTAATTCCTTTCAACTTAAGTCCACACTTCCTTGCTTAATACCTCTAGTACCACTTAACACAGACCCGTTAAAGTAAAATGCAATCAAGAGCTTACCTCACTGTTGTTCGGAAAACAATCCCATCTCTACAATCATCCTACTTGTCCAGCAGGAAGAGATTAATATCACACCAAGTGAGTGACAAATATTTTGCGCAAAATGTTTTTGAGTCGGAGAGGATTTTATCCGAGGAAGGTTATAGGTGGTGGTGGTGGTGGTGTTTAAGTGTAGCGGAGGTGGTGGCTGTGCTTTCCCCGCCTGCCAAAAACGAACTGAGCTTTCTCTGCTTTCTTCTCCGAACTGTCTCTTCACTCATCTCTCCCTACTGCCTACGCTACGACCACCACCACCACTGCATAAAATTAGCAAAGCAATCACACTGTTGGTTGAACTGAGGATGAGAAGGAAATGTAGCTTAATTGGTACGAGAATCACCTTCTGCATATATGAAATGAAAAAGTGACGCTTCATATAGTACAGACTTACCATTAGTATATAGACTTTCCAAGTGTATCTATTTGTGTATGCAAATTCCCCCATGGAAGGGTTGAATATGATAGCACACACAGTGATTAAAAGATGTGGTGCTCTGGTGCTGCGGGTTTATTTTTAGAGAAAGTCGTGCTTAATTAAAATCTGGAATGAATATCATGAATATTTGAGTAGGAAAGGTCTGAGAGCTTGGGATTGGGTTTGCAAACTTTCCCTGTGCAATTTAGTCTATCGTTTTGTCGTTAGTTTGGGAGTAGATGGACTTTTAGGGAAAGGTGTGCATAAAGTTTTTCGAGTTCTTTTAAAATTCTATTACCCAAGTTCATACTGCTAACTACGTGACTCCATTAGGTTTTTGGAAATGCTTTAGCCATTTTAGTTGATTGCATGGGGCACAAGTTGGTTGTTCAATAGATGATAGAGGGGTGGAGAGTTTTGGAGCTTTTTAGAGGTTGGAGGTGAATGCAGAATTCATAGTCAAGAGACTTTTGGCGTTCCATTTAATTGGCAATTATGGAAGAATATTTCGACAAACAATTTCTCGTGAGGTTCTCCAGAGAATTGTCCGGAAGAAGTTGAAACATTCTTGTGTAATACTTTTCTCCAGGTCGTTCCTGTTGCTGTTACCCAAGAGGATGGAGAAAGTCTTATTAAAGCATCTCTGGTTGGAGAAGAAAAGACCACAAGTAATCTAGGACGTGCACGAGGGCTTCTTGAGACGAAGCCAGTACTACCTTTCTCCCACTTTCTCACGGATAAGTATGCAAGAGAGCACAACTACCTCAGGATATCTGTTACAGAGCGATGCAATCTGAGATGTAATTACACGAGGAGATGAAATATAAATAGCAATTAGCATAGAGAGAGATGGGAAAATGATGTGTATGCTATTTTAACTCAGGTACTTATTGCATGCCGGAGGAAGGAGTACCTCTGACTCCTTCGGGGAAATTGCTGTCATCGCAAGAGATTGTGAGACTTGCCAAGACATTTGTGGAGCAAGGGGTAGATAAGATAAGGATTACTGGAGGAGAGCCATTGCTTCGTGTAGAGTTGCCTTCAATTATTCGTAAGGTTATCCACGCGAAGAAACAGAGGACATTAGAAAGTAGCTGAGAGATGGTTTTGTGCAGATCAAATTACAGATTTGGGGAAGGTGAAATCGATTGGGATAACTACGAATGGGATTCTACTGGCAAGACTTTTGCCTGAATTGGTGGCAAGTGGGGTGACAGCAATAAACGTGAGTCTGGACACTTTACAGCCTAAGAGGTTTGAGAAGATCTCAAGGCGTCCTCCGTCAGCGTGGTACAAAGTGTGGAAGGGGATCGAGGCTGCATTACTAATGGGGTACAATCCGCTCAAGATCAATTGTGTCGTGCAGGGTGGAGTGAATGACGATGAGATTTGTGACTTCGTGGAACTAACAAAGGAGAGAGAGCTTGATGTACGGTTTATTGAGTACATGCCTTTCTCTGGTAATAAATGGGACCACGAGCGAATGCTTTCGTACAAGGATATGGTTAGTAGGATACGAGAGAAGTTCCCTGATTTCTCCAAGTTGGATGATCCACTAAATCATACAGCGAAGGTAGGAATTCACAAGAGGAGACAGAGAAAGTTCTACTATTGCTTTTAGTTTCACCTTTCGTAATATGTTGCTTAAGGCTTACAAGATCCCAGGATACAGAGGACAAGTTGGGTTTATTACGTCCATGTCTGACCATTTCTGTGGAGGGTGTAATCGGCTCAGAATTACGGCTGATGGAAATCTGAAAGTTTGTCTTTTTGGAAACGCGGAAGTGTCTCTCAGGTTTGTTCCAACTTCTGTTACTGATGTTCTGTTCTTTTATTCAATATGGAATAGCTTGAGGATAGTGAATCTCGTATTGCTTTTTTGGCTGCTGGGCACAGAACTGTGTGATGTTTGATGCGAAAACTTAACTATTTAAATTGGGTTGAAATTATCTAGGGACGCTATGAGGAATGGTGCAACTGAAGATGAACTGCTGAATCTCATAGGACAGGCTGTAAAGAGAAAGCACCATAAGCATGCTGGTAACACTAGACGGATCTTTTTGAGCATTCGAAATTAGAATTTCATTTCACGTGTACTGTAAATCACGTATTCTATGCTGAGCTGAGGTCTGAGGTATGGATTAAATTGCAGGAATGATGAATCTTTCCAAGATGCAAAACCGTCCGATGATACTTATTGGTGGGTAACATGTACGTTGATGAATCGTGGCTGTACTATAAACCAAATTGAAGGTATAGAGATGGTATATTATTATGATGGCATATGACTTTCCTTTTTTCAGACAGGATCAAATTTTCTCTTCAAACCCCGTTGGCTAAACCTTCACACGAAACTACTTCATTAGTTGGAAGAGACTACTTGAACACTCTCATTCTAGCCAAACGTGATGAAGTGTCCTACAGAAACTACTCCACGACAACTACAGACTCATCTGAAATCCATACGGAACCTTCTAAAACAATGACTCCTGACAACGACTTAAGTCATGTGGATGCACAGGGAAAGCTTCAAATGGTGGATGTTAGTCATAAGAACGTGACTACGAGAGAAGCTATTGCTCAAGCCGTGGTGACTTTAAGCCCTGCAGCATTCAGTGCGGTTGTGAACAACCAACTAAAGAAAGGTGATATTACGACAGTAGCCCAAATTGCTGGCATTTTGGGAGCAAAACAAACTTCGAATCTGATTCCACTCTGCCATCCCCTTCCTTTGAGCAAAGTGGATGTTAAACTTAGACTGCAGCATGAGTCTAGAAGCATAAGAATAACCACTTTAGCTAAAACTGCGTCCACCACAGGGGTTGAAATGGAGGCTTTAACTGCTGCAGCTATAGCGGCTTTGACTATTTACGACATGTGTAAGGCTGTTGACCATCACATTGTCATTAATGATATTAGGTTACTCAAAAAATCTGGAGGTAAGTCGGATTTCACAATGTCTCCAGATGAACATGGAAATTAAAGACTGAAATGTATACCAACTATATTAATTCCACGATGTCAATAAATTCTTTACAAAGTGTTTATTACAGTGTCTAATATTACAATTAAGAATAAATTATACATTTAAAGAGATTTTTGTACTATAGATGTTACCGTGCTATGAATTGTATGCATATTACACTAAAACTCACGTATCATACCTGCGGTCATCCGTAGTACAAAATCTATCATCAATAACAATAATTTACGTGGTACTTGTCACGCTTTAAGTTAACTCCAGAAACTCGATTCGACCACTTATATTATCAGTCTTGAATATATTTAATACCGAGATGGTGGTGGTCCCATCATAGGCCCTGGTCCCCCAGAGGGTGGCATCATTGACATGCCTTGTTGATTCCCTACCATCACTCCACTTCCTCCGACCATTTGACGAGACGGCCCAGGCATACCGTGACCTTGTGCTGTAGATTTTGGCAGTGGAGCGTTCGGATCATCAAATACTCTTACAGAAAGACTTGCTCTTGGGCCTGTCGACCAAACTCTTCCCTCGAAGTCCACTAAAGATGTATCCACCACCACATTTATTAGTCCCCCCGGAACAACAAGAAGAAGAAATTTTGCTTGAAAATAATCACGTTTAGGGACTATGTCTTTAGTCATTGTTGTAGGTTCGTGATTGATCTAAAGAAAGAAAAAAATAGTAAATTATACGCATCTTTGTTGGTGTTGGTGTAGGATTTGTAAAAAATCGGCATACTCACTTTCATATGCTCCATCATTGCCAAGTTGCGAGGATTGGGAACAGGTGTGGAAACCACAGTCAATCTTACAGCCTTCGGTTTTCTAAACACTGCTCGTGGGGTCTTTAGCTTGCTAGCACATATGTCAGGATCAGACTTATTTGTATTCTGTTGTGTTACTCCTTCTACTTTCAAGACAAAGTTGTTTCCGTGAAGTACAGTGACACTTTCTCCAGGAATACGAGGTTGTGGAGAGACAGCAATCTGATTCAAAACACACCAATTTTGTAAAATATTTCTACAATTGGATGTAAATAAGGTTTTAAACGTAAACAGGAACATACCTTGGTCCTTGTAACTTGTAATGTTTGGAAGAAAAACCGAGGAAAGGGAATCGGAGTTTCTATTAAAATTCTTGCAGCGTCTCTCAGACAATCAACTTGCTGTAGAAGATAATATATAATAGACTAAATGCAATAAAATAAATAAATTATAAGATCACAAATTTGTTTACCTGAAATGACAATAGAACTTGGGCAGGGAGGACCTTAACTTCTTGAAACTTTTCGGAAGCTTTTCTACAAGAGCTGATTAGTGACCACGTATTTCCACATTCTGCGTACTTGATTTCGTTGAAAAAAGTGGCTGCTTGATCATTGTCATTTGAGAACGATGGATGATCTTTCGACACAACTAATTTCTCTATAGACCGAGCTACTAATCGACACATTTGTTGCAATCTAAGGATAAAGTAACAGGCATTGTAACAAAACTAGACACGATAAATGGAAAAGAGTACGATTGGTCGTTTTGGCCTTACACTTGGATATTTAGAAGCGAATCATCATCTGCATCAAATGCTGTTTGGTACAAGCGTCCGTACATTTCGCTAATAGCTTGAAAGGCTGCCACTGACTTTCTTAGCTAAGAAACAATTGCAAAACATTGATTGATTATTGGCATCGCTGTGAATAAAAATATTTAATGAAAAACTCACTTGAGATATAATCCGTCCTGACTTAAGAAGTTCATCACGCATATTGATTGCGATAGACTGGGCAATAGCAGGGGGAGGTGAAAGTTGTAAGGTATTGCAAGAAATCAAAAAATTTGAGAACGCTACTAGCATTTCTGATCTGATCTTTACAAATTCAGTTTGAAAAGTAAGTAGCATCGCTGGTGAACTTGCAGCCTAAAATATTCGAAAAAAACCAACAATGAACAGTTACAGTAAAGAGGCAGAAACATGACAAGGACAAGACTCATATTTGAGACTGGACTGGCCGAAGGCTTACCTTCAATGACACCACACTTTGTATGTATAAATTACT
>JAQGAB010001031.1:0-19393 GCA_034696565.1 Isotomurus graminis
GGGTCTCTATAGGACTGCACAGGAGTCTTTTGTTGACTCTATTTTTAGTGTGTAGCGTGGGTTGTGGAGAAAGTAGGAAATCACGGGTCTTGTAATAATAACGGTTGAAGTAGGAAGTCTAGAGGGAAAGGTGTGTGTGATGAAGGAACTCTTTAGTCTTGTTTTGGCTACAAATGATCAAAGGATTCAATTGCAGAGTTGTGTGTGCTGTAGTGCTGTTGTCCTCATTTCTAATGTGTTGGAAAATACTTTTGACTTTGTGTGTGAGGAGGATGTTTGGACTTTGGAGCTCATAGAGGAATTATTAGACGGGGAGTACTTGTAGACTTGTGTTTAGTGAGTTTGATGCCTTTGAGGGAATTATTTTTCATTCATGAGGGAATTGGAGTTGGGATGAATAATGAGACACGAGAGGTTTGAATGGAAATATTAATTTACCTTGAGGCACAGGAGAGAGATCTGATCGTGGCGTTGAAGGCCAAGAAGACTGTGGAAAGTGGTGAAGGTGAGGAGTGTTTACGGAAGGAAATGGAGTTGCACTTCGCATTCCTCCGTAGAAAGAATCCATGGGGGAGTTGTGAAGGTACGGAAGTCCCAAGTTTGGGGGAACGGAGGAGGAAGGTAAAGGCCTTGAGGGGGCGATGGAAGGAGACCTTCTGGTGGACAAGTCTGGAGTGAGGCTTTTTATGCTTTCACCTGAGACTCTGTTGAATGAAGGTTGCTTCTTATTATCACTGCCACTCTTGCTGTGGACCCTTCTTTCGTCTTTGACGTGGACTGAAGGGGACTTGTTATTGAGTCTCCCCACGGGAGAGGCTGATGAAGGACGCATGGGGAGTTTTATTGGAGATGGGGGAGGGTCTGGGTGCTTCTTGGGGTCCTTGTGAGCACCCACGGGAGTCACTGGGACACTACTGGACATTATGGGGGGTGTGGAAGTTGGGGCTGTAGTGCTAGATGTACTAGTCACAAGTCGCTGCCAAGCTACAGCTATTCCCACAGGGATATTAGAGCCTTTTCTGGAATTGGGGTATATTGACACTGTTTTCGAAGCACTGATAACTGCTGGAGTGTTGGGGGTGTTATTAGGTGGAGAAAGTGATTCGATAGAAGTCACAGGTTTCTCTGGGGTGACACTGATCACTTGCTCTACGTTGTTTCCCCCGGTTCCAGAAGAACAGGAGAAAGTCTGTTCCCCTTTCTTATTCTGGCTTGGAAAGTTCGGTGAGTCATCCTTATTGAGACTTGTTGTTGGTTGGGGAGATCGGTTGATTGCATTTGCAGGTTCGTTCACAAGGGCAGGAGGAGTTGTTGTTGGCAAAGCATTATTGGTTGGTTGGAGGGACCCCTCAGGACCTTCAGTGGTCACAACTGGCACTTCCACTTGACATTTTTCAGTGGGGACTTGACTGGGTGTGGCGTGTTTGGGGAGGAGGGCCGGAAGATGGGAATCCTCAGGAGGGGTCGGCATAAGTACAACTTTGTCAAAGTCTGAGAGAGATTCCTTGGCCGTGGCCTTGAGTGAAATACTTGATGAATGGAGACACACTGACACACACGGAGATCGGATTAATTCATCGTCACCTTTCTGACCTCGTCTGACATACGGCCTTGATCTGGAACAACTTCCATCATCATCTACGGTGAGGACCACATCATCACTGTCTCCTTCCTCAACGAGCTTATCATCTGCTGTCTGTTCACCGCTGTTGCTACTGCTTGGATCATTAACAAGAGTTCCATTGGAATTGATGAGATCAAAAGAAGGATGATTACTGTTGATATCAGGCTTATTAGTGAGAGTATCACTGTTCCTACTATCCTTCAGCCGTACTTCTTTGTCTTCTTCACAAGTTAAGTCATGAGGAATACTTGTGTGAGATTCAGATTGGATTTCACTCATCTCTGTGACAAGATGACTTAAGGAATCGGTAGAAATGCTGTGTAGTTAGTCTTGTAGTGTTGGATGAGTCACTAAATGTTTGATGTGAAAGCAAGAAGACTTTATTCCGAGAGGAGACAACCATCCCTTGGCATTTACTTGTCTTGTATCTTGTAGAGGAATAAAAGACCTGGAAATAAATAGTTGTACATTCATTTCATGAGTTTCATAAGTTGTTCTTAACAAGTTAAGTGGAGATTTGGATGGAAGTAGGGAAAAGTTGTCGGAGGAAGACGTGGTAATGGGAGTATAGGATATGCGATGTAACATGCAAGTCCGCTGTGGTGGATTGTAGGAAATAGAGCGGTTGTGCATTAAATGTAGTAAAAACTGTGTATAAAATAAGCTTAAGTCAATGTACTGAAGTATATAGTCTGGTAGAGAGACATGAGAGCTAAGGTTTCCTTGGGTAAAAGCCCATATGCCTGATTTGCTGTATAGACAACGTGTGCGACGGATGTAACACACCCGGGTACTTTTACCCATTGCGATTTCTCGTACATTTTTTATATTTCCATACTGGTTCCTCCAATAAGAGTGTATATAGCAGTGACTTTTAGTCTTGGGGTATTTATTCACTTGTGGTAATCTGATATACGATATCATCAGCTCATTCACGTTTAACAAGATTCACTTGCCATAAAACAGAAAGGGGAATAAACCAAATTAAACTTTTCTTTGGAGAAAAGTTTAAGCTATTCAGCTAGTGAAAAGGCTTTTGATGGGAGCATTGAGGTGTACAGAATGATTTTTTGTAAGGACTCGATTCTTAATCAGCTTTTAGGTAGGTAAGTATACTTTTAGTTTGTTATGACAAGGGATTTTGTAATATTCCATGGTAGTTTATAGTTTGTGTGTAGGTTGGTGTAACAATAATAATATGCGCCTTTTATTCTGGGGAGTGATTCCGAGACAATCTGCAGACACCGAAGAGGATTGTTTATTTGTAGGATATTGCAGAGTTTAGTAAATGGGAGGAATGAGTTGTGTGAATAAATGGCGAAAGGATTTAAATAGGGTTGTGTAGTCAAAACAGAAGTTTGGAGTTGGCTGATGTTCCGTCAAACACTTTTATGATGTCTAAGGTCTGGTGATCCAGATAACCTCGTTTCATGTTCTTGCATAATTAAAAGTATTTTACGGATCTGCACATGCATCTCTCGTGAAACCAGATATGATTAGCTTTATTGTGTGTTGAAACAATGTGAATGTTTTGCATTGGGTTGTTGAGTTGCTGAGATTTATTTGCATTTGCACGGGAGACTTGTAATATGCTCGTGTTAACTGTTAAGGAGATAAAAAGATAAGAAGCGTGTGTGTGTTATTAGCACATGGAGGAATGGTAATCAGCAACTGGTAAATTGATAGTGATACCCACTGGTGGAATGCAAATAAAAATAAATAGAGTGATAACGCGTGTGTTAATGGGGCTTGCAGGTAGGTAGGTAGGTAGGGAGGTAAGCGAAGGGCGACTGGTATTGAGTTTCAAGTGGAATATGGAATTGCAAATCAGCCAGAAACTGTCAGGGCAAATCATTACTATGATTAATGTAAGAGATTCGGAAATCTGACACTCCTTGGGACATGAACTGCGAGCAATTTCATACTTTGTTTTGCTAAGGAGGAAAGTGAAGCAAGAACTGTCGAGTGTCTTTGAGTTTAAAGGTTTGTTGGGGGTTGTACGGTGGACGTTGTTCGTGTCAATACCTTTTTGATGGGCTGAGAAATACATGGAGAAAGGCTTTTAGACACACTCGATAATTAAGTACACATTTGCTTTGAATAAGACACTCGTGTGTTTCTTTTATAATCTCTTGTATGAACTATGAACACGTGCGATGTGGGTTATATTTCTTGTGAGGAGTCAACTTTAATATGTTTTAAGGAAGAATTAATATGCACAGGCAACAGGGAGTTGTTGTAAGAAGGTCTCACATTACCCTCGGGATGTTTTTTATACTGTGTTCCTGATAACTCGATCTGCTGTTTGTTACACAGATAGGGACATGTGGACTTAATTAAACAGTTAAAGGTACACAATGAACTGTGTTAGCAGTGTAAATATTGTTGAAGCCAGTGTGAGATGCATTTGTACATAATACACAAACGAAAACCCTGTGAATATTTGAACGAGTGAGATGAAGGAGAATTTAGTGTTGTACTAAAAGTATGAAAGATTAGGTACCGAAATGTATTTTCTGGTTGATTGTGGGAAGACGCAAAACACAATTTAGCAAAGTCCGGTTGAGTTTAAAGCACAAAGATCACTTCACACGCAATACGACAAACATGCAAACGCAAAGAGAGTCTATCTCGGAGGAAGTTGTTGAACGGAGGAACTTTTTGGCTAACCACGAACACACACTGCAGTTTGTTGGATAATATTGTGAACTACAGAAGAAGTCTGAATTTGAATAAGAGGAACTTTGAAAGATGATAAAATATTCTAACCGCAGGGTTGTTGTTTTCGTCTCCGTTTTTATTATTTGCTTAAAACTCAATCAATAAAAATGTTCTTGTGTGTATTCAATTACGGTTCTTGAGTGAAGTAAGTGGCAACTACTGTTGAGTTTTGAGAAGGAGGCAGGTTATTCATGTACACGACGTGTATAATTGTATCATTTTTGTCTTAAGGCTAAGTAATAAGAATAAGAAGGGCTAGTAGAGTTGTGGAACAAGTACATCTAAATAAATGCAATCCTAAAGGCATTTTTGCAATTGATCACAAATGCTGATGATGATGGTGACTACAAAGAATATATGTATAAGGTTGTGGGCGAATGGGACCGTTGTTGCTGGTCTGTTGAGAATCTCAACTTATGAGATGGGTTAAATTATAATTAATAATTAATATAGAATATAGAGTGTGTGGTAATTTAAAATGTAGGTAGAATAATTTGGACGAGGGCAGGTGGAATTATAAAGACAAAAGAGTGTTTTGTATTGACTGTGTAATGTCTGAGTGAAATAACTGGTTAATAACTTTATACATTAATAGAAAAATGGTGTAGGACATAATTTAGTGACGAAGAGGTTGGAACTATAAAAGAGTGGAGAGGAATAGGCAAGTGGAGAATATTCTTATTATACAGGCCAAGCCGGAAGACAATCAATATTATGATAAAAAGATGTGGCCTGCTTAATGACACAGTCTGTGTGCATTCACTGCACTTTATTTGAGATGGTGTGTGTGTGTGTGTGTGTACCTTATTATAAGAGTCTCCTCCTCTGCCGTTAAAATAAAGTTACAGATCTGCTTACGGTAAAAAGTCAACTCGAGAGAGAGTTCGTACATGAGTTGTGAGGATTTTGTACGTATAAAGTATTGGACAAGTACAACAATACGATGTGATACAAATGAAGAGACTGTTAGTGGTTGATCCTGCAGAATTTTTTAATGTGGTGAGCTGATGATATTGGAGAATCTACATTGTATGCAGGGAGAGATACGGATGGAGTGTTTAATGTTTAGACGACCGCACCAAACCACCGGCGTATGTACCCCGGATGATCGTCAACTTGTTCTTTTGCGTACTGACAAAGTGTAGATATTAAAATCACAATAAAAAACAAAGTTGTTCGGGAGTACGGCTAAGTAATAAGTAACCCTAGAGGGTCTTTCATCAAAGGTAGCCTCTTGTGAATTCTTCTCGGGCCATACAATTTCATTCCAAGTTGGTGATAAAATGATAAAGCAACTTGTGTAAAAGATGAGAAGACAAGAAGACGATGGACGGTGGGGACTTTGTTAAATGTAAAAGATTCTCTGTGATCGAGTCAAACGGTCTCTCTCTTCTGTGTTTCATTCATTCTTTAATTTATTTGTTTGACGTCTTGTTAAATGATGATGACAAATCTTTTGTGGTCAGGCCATATCGCTTCAGCAAGTCTTGTGTGGAATTTAGATTGGCTTTTTCACAGAAAAGTTGAGATTAAACGTATTACTTGTTACTTGGTTAGGGAGAAAAAGGAATTATTAATTCAGCTGCAGTGAATGGTAGGAATTAATGTGTAATTTTAGTTTCAAGGATTTCGTGGTAAGTTATGTCAAGAAATGGGTAATTAGGAATATCTCCGGAGATTATTTTGGGGTATGGAGTAAGTTTTGGCGTGTGGAAGTTAGTTTTTATGGTTTGAATGGCTTGTTTTTCTAAAAATGTGAGGAATGAAAGGCAGGGAGCTTCTATATAGACTCTTTTAGATGAATGAGGTCCACGTGTATGCATTTAGACCTGGAAGGTTGGGCTTTGAGTAATTTTGAGCAATTTGATTTGGAGTGTATCTTTAGCCAGGAGGAAGTGTGAAATGGTGGATTTGATTAGGACCGACGTAGTACCCTAGGGAGGCTATTAAGATGGGAGTAACAAACAAGACCTTTTTGCACACTCCGTGGCCTTCAAAATGTTAAGTGAATTGAGATTCACTTTAGCAAAGCGTGTGTGACATGGAAAAGGGACTTGCAATTTGTTGTGTTCGGGTAGTTCCAGCAGGAGCAGATCTGCCTGGAGGTGGAAAGATGAAACGTTGTGCGGACAACGTTTTTAGACTTGTCGTAGAAATCATCTGATGATTCATTTTGTACGCAATCGAACAACTACGCTTAACTTTATGTAACGCGTTTCCTGTCAAATGCACAAGGTTCCTATTTCCTGTCCAGCCTTCTGCAGAGTTTTGTGTTCTATGGACATATATTATTGTCAAATGGAATGGGTGGCATTAAGAGACTTGAATATTTAAATGGATGAGATATCGATAAGCTGATAAATACATTTTGATTGTTTCGTACGAATTGTGTGGGATTATTTTGTGTTAAAGGATGGATCGGTGATTTACGTGGGAGAGTGTTTGGAGGAATCGGGTGCAGTGCGGAAGGAAATGGCCAATTAGAGTTGTGTAGAGGTGATGGGTATACATGAATAGGATGAATAAGGTGGGGAGGTGTACAGGTACATCTCGGGAGTAATGAAGAGGCCAATTACCTTCGGATAAAGTTACGTCCACAACGGGGGATGGTTTCCTTGTTGGAATCAGATTATTGGACACTTAATAACTTTCCCATAAATACATCCACACACACTTTCATACGGAGGAAACACTTCTTCCTTATGAAACTCTTCACTTTATTGATTAGTGAAATTCTCAAGCACCGTAAACCACAACTCTAGTTCACTTAATCTTTCATCTATTTCTTATGCTTGCTATACACCTGCTTAAGTGTTAAACTCACATACACACACTTTATTGTGTACTACACTGTAAAAGTATATAATTATATAAATCACTGCTTAAGAAATGACGGTGTGTGACATTCAATGATGAGATGCCAGAAGAAGACTACTCATGGATGGGTGTGTCTAAGGGGGTGTGGTTTTGTTCCATAAGAATAACAATAGTTAGTATTGAGTACCTGGGGTCATAATGCGGGTGTAAGTGGGTAACTTTCTCCAGGAGGACTTTCTCCAGGGAGAGCGAGATAAATTTCATGTGAAGCCGTGAAGGCGAGCAAAGTCGTACTGACTTGGGAGTCTCAACTGGAGGAACTGATCCATGAGGTTGGCTCTACGCTTTAAGTGAGAATATTAGACGAGACTCCAGACTTTTCCTCCAGTAAATCCAATGCGCAATTTCAGAGTGTATATCTGTTGTGTGTAGGTGCTGTGTAGGTCTCTGCTGGGCGAGGTGGATGTGAAGACTGAACCACGTAGCCTGAGAAAGATGTGTTAGGTGGAGAGTATAATACTCTTTTAGTAGAAGTTTAATGGTGAAATGTATGTGTAGACTCTTTTCTTCGTCTCCTCCTTCCTTTTCGTATACACGTTGTAGTCTTAAGAAGTATTATAGGGAGACACAGAGGCTCATTTGCTTTCTCAGGGAAGTTTACTAGTCTTGTGGATGTCTAGAGTTTGCGAATTTGATGGAGGAGCGTATGCATAGATATTACAGTTTAGGAGGCATTTGGCGAATAGGTTTTTGCACACATGACGAAGTTGCTTGAGAAGAATCTTTAGGAGTGAATATATAGTTTAGCCAGAGGCGTCTTTCTTTTGGCAACTGAGTTGCAAAAGCCCCTTTTAATGTGCAGAGGATTAAGTGTGTAACTAAAGGATGGATGATGTTTAAGTAGGTGATCATAAGGAGTAATGAGAGATGTTTGGTCATCAGGTGTATATAGAGAGAGACAGACTGGTAGTGTTGAGTGTATAGAGATGAGGTGGTGGTGGTGATGGTGTGTCTGGATTGGGAAAGTAAAGGGTTGTAGAGATGCGAGTTTTTTGTGGTGGTGAAGGCTAAGGTCACCCTGACTCTCGCTGGTGTGTGTGTCTCGGAGGATGCGACCGACCTCCTGTGGGAGATTCCAAACACATTCCACCAACTCTTTACACATAAAGTTAAGTAGGAGATGGGCTGCTTATGAAGCTACTGAAGTTATGCTCAGTTGTTTACCGTGAGAATATTTTGAGACTCGGTTTATTGAGAAGAAATGCAACTCAGAAATCATTGGAAATTGGAAGGAATCTAATGGAGCGAATGGTGGTGGAAGGATAAATGAAATCGGAATGGTTTGTTCTTAATGTTTTACATGACATCAGACCAGAATGAGATTTACGAAACCTGTGATGAGTAGAAAATAAGAAACAGTGGAATATAAGAAGTGTTTTGATTGCTACTTGATGGAAAGGATGTATGAGAGCTTTAATATTGTTTGAAGACAGTTTTTTTCAGATCTTGAGGTAGTTAAACTTGCTTAAGAACGAGAAGCTCCAGGTCGTTTCCCTTGTAGTTGTGGTGTCATTTAGAATGTTTGCGAAAGCATCTCTGCACATCATCGTTGCAATTTACGTGCACAACCAAACATTACTGCAGCAGAAGCTGAGTAAAAAGTGAATGCTTAGGTTGGTAGGTTGGTTCATTGGATGGTTGTTGTTGCACAGGATTCTGTTTATATGAGACTCTTTAGAAGGATGATTACTTTAAACACACACCTATTTTGGTACAAATGAGTGTGTAATTGGTTTCCAAATAGTTTTATGCAAGTTTAAGTGATGCATGTAAGTCTTAAAAGGTAATAAGGGAAAGGATACAGAGTGTGAATATAACACGGTGTTTAGTGAGACGGCAGGTGTGTCTGGATAGGTTTGGTGAATGGACATGAGACCAACAGAGAGAGAGTTTAATAAGTCTTTGATATTTCTTAAAGGGTTTCCTTCTTATAGTTTGACTCTTTGAAGTGAAGTCGGAAAAGTCTCCTTCTTGGCATTTGAGAAGTTACAGAGAGATGGACTCATAAAAGAGTAAACAAAAGCAATTTATGTTTTTCCTTAACTTTGAGCATTAAAGGAGAGTGTAAAGGTCTGTTGGGAAGTTGAAGGTAGTTTTTATAATGCCGGTGGGTGTGGAGAGGGGAATCGATGTGCCATGAACGGAAATTCAGCAATCAGATGAACGTGGAAAAAGAGGGATTGATTGGGTTATGCTGTGTACTACATTATGCATGTTTGATGGGAATAGGAAGAAGGGAATATAAAACTGAACTTGAGAAAGGAGAAAGCTTTCTCCACTTGATGCCATAGGGATATATTTATATCTGGTGTGGATTCGTGCAGAGCCCTTGGAACTGAAAAGGAACCGGTGGAAGTGTGGAATAGTTTGGTGCATCAGTTTTTTGTAATAGAGTATAGGGCAGTAGTGGATTGTAGGTCAAAGTAGACGAAAGGTTGTCTGCAGAGTTTAACGAGAGACTTGTGTGGTGTGTAACTCTCGGTTTCAAAATGCCCCGACCTGTTTTGTTTGATTGCATTTCGTCCAGTCAATTGTCAGAGTCTATTGATAGACAGGTGGATGCGAAGGAAGCTTGGATCAAGAGGAACAAAGGTGGAATATGGCAGCAAGCAATGGGACCGATTCAAGGACGGATTCAAGATATCGCCAGTGACAAGACTGAGTAAGTGAGTTTCTGATCTTTGGAAAGGTTAATAGGTTAATATGGGATTTGAGATAGCTGCAGAGAGAAATGCAGAGAGTTGTGTTAGGTTTTCAGAGTGGTTGAGTGAATTCTGATTAAGTATTAAACTGCAGTATGAGTAACGATTAGCATATGAGGAGCCTGAGGATATGAAATCAGAGGAATACTTTGTATAGGTTGATGCGGGGAAAGTAGTTTTTACTTGTAGGCGTGTTGGGTGTAGTTTCACACACTTGGGAATAGTTGGGGAGTAGAAAGGAAGCTGAAAGTGTGTTACGTAGTCTAAATGAAGCTTATTTGAACAGTATTGATTTGTAAGCAGAATTATTACGTAGACATGGAACTTACAGTTTTTTCTCAGCATGAGGAAAGTAGGTGAAAGGAAAAGTGAAAGAACAGATAATAGAATTGTGTCATTAGTGTATTCATGTGGATAGGTGGGTAGTGGGGGAAATGGTACTTCCTCATCCATTTGTCTGAGAGATGATGAGTGACGTGTGACACAGTTTGAGTGAAACCAATTGAATAGGTAGGTAGTGTAGTTAGCAGTGGTGTCCTCGTTACTGTCCACCTTTCTCTGGTGAAAGGAAGTCCACTTTCATCCCATTGGGAAGCTCATTTAGGGTTTGTGAAATGCTGCGATTGATTTCACGAGAGGAAGAGTATTATGGGAAGGAATCTGTGTCACTCTCAGTTAGTTGTGTGTTAAGCGTCATGCCTTAAGGTTGGATAGCTAAATACAACTTTATTTCCAGGCTTCTTCGTAAGTTGATGGACAGCAAAGACGAGTACTTCAGATTCTGTAAGGCAACTCCAAAGGAGAGGGTTGAGAACGACACGTTCATCGTTCGAGTTGGACCGGACTACTGTGACGAGTGTGTGAGAGACCCAGCCATTCCGATGCGGACGCCTCCTGAAGAACAAACAGCTTTGATCTTTCAAGGTTTGATCCTTATAAGGAAAGAATATTGGGATGAGTTGCTGATTGAATGCTGATGTGTGTTGGTTGAATTGTTGAAGGTCTTGCTAAGGAAGGGGAAGGGTACAAGCGATATCTTCGAGTGCGATATGATTCTGGACTTCCAGAGACGCGGTTCTGCTATCCTCCAACCACCAACTCGGAATACGCTTGGAGACTCCTGGAGAACATTAAGCAGAAGAAGAGTTCCACGTTTCCACGGTTGAAGACCATTGGACCTGCTTTCTACAGGTCCCGAGGGGTGTTGTGCAAGTCAGACTACGCTCCCTACCACTTCCCTCGGTTCTACTGCTGAACTACTACGTGGTGATCTTGATCTTTGACCGTTTGACAGATTAGCATTCAGTGAGTAAATGCGGTTAATGGTTGTGTCTCTTATCTCTGGCTGTCATTAATAGTCTCGTAATGAATACCAAAACAACTCAATAAACTAAATTCGTAGCGTTCCTAATCAACACTCGTATGTCTTAATTACTGCATCTGCATACTTTTTCAATGAAAAATACAAAACTGCTGAAGCGTGTGTATGTTGTGGTTGGATTTTTGGGAGAGGTTGATTGGGCTGACTTTTTTGCTCTTGTTCTGTAGGGAAGTTGCTCAAGACTGAATTTTAATGGATGCATACGCATTTGGTAGTAGTTGTAATTTTACACGCAAAGAAATGTGTGTGACGGTGTGTTTGTGTGTGTTTTCGCAACAAGGTTTGTTGTAAGGTATTTTGATGGAACACGCCAAGGGAGAGTGATGATGGGGGATTGAAGCAGGGGAGCAATAATTAATATCTGATGATCAATTGACAAGAAACGTGTAAAAAAGGATAAAAAAGTAGTATGAATAGATGCAGACAATGTAGAGGAAATTAATAAGCCGTTGTTCATCTTTGTTAGGTAGACACGGAGGAGGCTCTTCTTTAAACAAATTCACTTGACCTTTCCATACAATTGCTTTCAATTGCAGTAAATGACAAAAAATGGTTAGATTGTGTATTAGACGTGTGTGGAGTGATATTTGATCTGTACTTGTGGGAGTGATTGTTCTAAAGAGAATTGATATGAGAGTATGTATCCTTTTGTAATATCTGGAAGGAGATGATCGAGGGACTGTGTTAGTTAATAAGAGATAGTCAAGTGTCAGGGCCTGAGGAGTCTGTAGTCGTTACTGGGATTTGCAAGAATGAGCGTGTGAATATCAGACACGGAGAGACATATAATAATTTGCAGTTTTCAATTTGCACGAAGCAATAAAACAGAATCAGTTGAGATCGAAGGGGTTGATGGAATGGAAGCGAGGAATCCTGTTCAGTTGGTCTGTTGAGAAGGACAGAGTGATGCAAATTTTAGTTACGCAAGTGATAACAACCAACCACTTTTAAAAGAAGTTTAAGGAGCGACGAGCGACTGATTCTTTAGTGTCACACATTTGGGTCTGTGGGTGGTTGCATTATTTGGATTTGTGCTTGTTGACGAGAGTTGTTTGGTGATAAAGTTTTTTGTGAGGTGCTAAATGGATTTGCATTGGGAGATTTAGAGGAATTGGTAATTGGATTGTTTAAAGTGGTGTTGTTGTGTGTGAAAGACATGGTGGGACTTTAAGTGAACTCACAGTTGGTTTTAAGGCAACGAGGATTACATTAAGCTAAAGATTATGGGGGATTCTAATAATGTGACTAAAGAGGAGTTGAGTCCGGAGTTGGAACCTCTTAATACGGTACATAAAAGATGAGAGATTCTTAAGATGCTGGATTTTGGAATTATAGGGGTACATTGAGATAAAGTGTGTTGTATATTTTGTAGGAGGATCATGCAGACCTCAACAAGTGTGAGGACTTTGACCAAGTCTTGGAAGTTGTGGGGAGTCAAGGGAAGTTCCAAAAGATTTTATTGTACGGGATAGTATGTCCCATAATGGCTGTGCAGCCGTTTATAACGTTAAACGCGATCTTCCTGTTGTTCGTGCCGGACCACTTTTGTTTCATTCCAGGCCGGGAGAACACGACGATGGACCTTGAGACTTGGAAAAGTGTTCATATTCCATTGTGAGTGGTGGAGTATTTAATTATGTTGATTCATTGAGGATTTTTATGTGTTTCAAGAAGCGTCTAACAAATCTTAATTGATTTGATTTGAAGAGATTTGGAGAGGCCAGTGGACTCGCTTGGTCGGCATAAGTATTCGCAGTGTACGATGTACGGGGCTGATAACGGATCTATAGTTCAATGTGAGAATGGTTGGGAGTATGACAAGACCGAGTATGATTCCACAATTCCCAGTGCGTTCAATTGGGTTTGTGATAATGCTGACACACCTACCACTGCTTTCACCGTGGCTGCCTTGGGAAATGCGTTAGGGACTATAGTCTTTGGTCACATGGCTGACAAGTGAGTGATGATGAATTATGGTTATGAGATTGAGGGGATTAATTTGATGAGGTGCTTTGGATGATTCTGTAGGGTCGGGAGGAAACCAATCTTCTTTTTGACAATGTTCATCAACGTGTTCTTTAGGACTGTAAGCTTGTTTGTGGCTCAGTATGAGAAGTTGTTTTTACTGACTCAGTTTCTTGTGGGAACTGCGTTTCCTGTCATGTTTATTTGTCCGAGTATGATCATAGCGGAAGTGTGTGACAAAGGTGAGATCTGATTCAGGTACATTAAGATGTGATTGGTTCAATTGGATGTGTTATGTAGATTTCCGAGGACGGGTTTACGCGGTGACATGGATGATTTGGGTAGTAGGGATGTCAGCACTGCCCTTGGTAGCAATGTTAATAGGTCAGTGGTTCATAATTGGAATAGTGACGACGATCCCAGGTGCATGTTTGCTCTGCTACTGGTTCCATTTGCCCGAGTCACCTCGTTGGCTGTTGTCTGCGGGTCGATATCGCGAGGCTTCAGACGTGTTGCTGAGGATAGCCGAGACAAATGGAACATCGGAGAGAGTGAGCAAGTCTCAGTTGGATAAGACACTTCAATTTCTGTACGAGAGTCAGGAGAAGACGAAGGGAGCAGTGGGAGTTTGGACTTTGTTCAGTCGAAGGAGACTTGCGAAAAACACACTGCTTTTGACACTCTGCTGGTAAGAAGAATAGGGAGAGAGTGTGAATTTAATTTGTACGTGTCTCATGTGGCTTTACTTTGTGACTAAAAGGTCCATCAATGTCGTGGTGTATTATGGAATTACTCTGAACACTACTCAAATGTCTGGAAACCAATTCTTAAACTTTTTCCTGTTGTCTGTAATTGAACTGCCATCCGGAATGGCAGGTGGGTATCTCGTGGATAAGGTTGGGAGACGATGGACTCATGCGTTCTTCTTTTGCTGTTGCTTCGTCACTTGTGCAGCAGCTGCTTTGGTTGTTCAATATCTTCATGTTGTCATTTGGGAGATCTTTACTGTGATTTTGGCCAAGTGAGATGAGAATATGGGAATATTTTAGGAGGAGGAAGGAAGGATTGATACGTGTGGTTTTGTAGATTTGCAGTAACTCTCACCTTCCTCGTGGTTTATTTGCAAGGAGCTGAAATATTTCCCACGCAGTTGAGATCCACTGGAAGTGGGTTTGCGTCGACTATTGCAGCAATCACGGGGATTATTGGACCTCTTATGGTTGCAATGGTACAGACATTTGAGATGGTAGGATGTTTAAGTAACATTTGAATGAATGAATTTGAATCAATAGGGAGCACAAAACCTGAGCTATCCGTATTGGATTATGGGAGGGTTGTGCTTTGTGGGGATGATTGCAGCTGCCTTCCTACCTGAGACTTTGAATCAACATCTTCCAGAGACAATTCAAGATGCAGAAGACTTTGGAAAGGACAATAAGTTTTGGACGTTAGCACCTCCAAGCGATACTTCAAGCAGTGAGAGAAATAATAAAGGTCCTTGAGGGTCCGGAGAGCTACTAAACTGTTCGTTCAGCAATCTCAGTAGATTACATGGGAAATATTATTCGTATACTGAAGTTCTTTTGTATCTTGTCTATCAGTTTGGTGTCTTGATAAGTGTAGGTTTAATTTTTAATGTTAGTCTGTTCAAAATGAGTAATAAAGTGACATGTTTGTCTTAAGTCTTAAGTGTAAATACGAAGAAATGACTTAATTGGTGTTACGTGGGAATTGCAAAGCCATAATGTTAATTTGGACATTCCACAGATGACAGGTGATTTGTACTTTCAATTGGTGGGGAACAGATGGATGATTGTCTTTAGAGCTCCGTGATGAGAAACATAAACTTCCGAAGGTTATTGCGAATGGGAGAGACCTGCTTAAAATAATCTTGGCTTGTTATTGTTATTCGTGTCGAATGGAATTCATAAAATTTTAAAGTACACCTGATTATCTCTTGAGATGTGTGGAGAGTATTGAAACGAACTGAATTGGTATGCGTAGATTTAATTGGAACTTTAGAGTTTGGAACTTTATGGGACACATCAATCTTCGTATTGAATAAGTAGATATGAACCTTCGTCTATCAATCATTGTTGGAAGGTTATTAAAGTTGTGGTTGTGGTTATGAAACTGCAGTTAATTAAGTAATACAACTACTGGTGGGGATGGAAGAGTCTCCCGGTTTTTATTCATGAGTCCCATATGCAATATTCGTGCTGAATAGAATTCCGTGTCAAATGAGCCATTCCCAAAAGCGTATAGATATTTTGTTTTCCTGCAGACTTGGAAAAACAATGGAGTATGCAACAGTGTGAACTTAAAATGGCTTTGTGCTATTGGTATTCCAATATAATTAGAAGATTACAATGGAAATAGCTTGTGTGACGATGACGAGGCTGCGCTGGGGTAATCAAGTTGGCTGTACTGACGTATAGAAATATTTGACGCGTTGCACGGGCCACTGTAACAAATATTCTGTTTAGAATTGTGTATTGTGTAGTTAGTTTATTCAAATTTAGTAACTTGTAAGTGATTTTGAGAGTTAATGAGTAGACAGGCAACAATAGAAATAGTGAATAGTCTGTAAATGGGTTTAGTGAAGGTCTAATCGTGTGTCCGATTTGTAAAAGTGTGGAAGGTTTAGTGAGGAACGGAAAGTCCCCCTTTGAGGTATTAAGTAATTGTTAGCAATTGCAATTGTCATACTCCAATGGACACACACATACTACTTAGACACACAAATGCATTCTAGTTGGGGGGATCTTATGTCATTGCACACATTGGGGACTCGAGAGTTGTTTTTATAGGTATCGCCTAATAATACACACACTTCATTTTCAGCGATAGGTAAATGAGACGGAGAGTTGGTGATTACTGGTTAGCTAGAAAGTCAGGTTAGTTGAGTATTACTTATGGCAGAGTGAATACGTCTATTGTTCAAAAGTGAATAGGGATTTTGCATAAGTAAATTATGAGTATTCGGTCGTTGAAAGCTGCAGCAGCATTGGGTCTGCGGGTAAATCGAGACAAAGTAAGGAAACCGGTTTATTATTAAAACCTACAATTATCCTGTAAAAGTTTCACTATTCACATGCAAGAGGAAGTAGACTAAGTGACGAGTTTGTTGGTAAAGATACAGTTTAACCAGTTTGGAAATTATGGAACTGTTTAAGGGAGACGATGGAGAGAAGACAAAGAACGAGAAATGTGGAGACTTTGATGACATTCTGGACTTGATTGGGTCTCAAGGGTCCTTCCAAAAGTACTTTTTGTACGCCGTGCTATGTCCAATTACAGCGATTGAGCCGATTCTGAACTTGAACATTCTGTTTATGCTGTTTGAACCGAATCATTGGTGTTCCGTGGAAGGCCGTCCGGAGAACATGACCAGTGATGCGTGGAAGAACTTTACTATTCCAAGGTGAGCTTTCATGCACATTTGAGTTGGTGATTGTTGGCAGGTAGTTATCAATTCAGGTTTCGTAACAAGCTAACAAGGATATTGTTGTAAGTGAGGACAAAAAACAGAGGATGTCCCACCTGTCTAGTCTCTAAAAAGATGGACAATTGCTTGACAATTGCTTGACAATCTCATGTAAATTGGTAGAGAATAAGAATGTGTCGTTTTAAACATGTCATCCTTCTGTGTGACGTGTGTTGTTCAGTTGCCTTTCGAATTTGTTCAATGTCATATGTTTTGTAAGTTTGGGGATGAAGGATGAGGTGCTAATAACGTGTGGTTGTTGTATGCAATAGGGATGAAGATGGGACTTTTAGCAAGTGCGAGATGTATGGGTTAAATCGAAGTAGGATTCCGTGTAGTTCGGGATGGGAGTATGACCTCACGGATTACAGTACAACGATACCTTCGCAGTTTAATTGGGTTTGTGAAAGAGCGGAATGGGCTACTTGGGCTCTGACCATGTCCAGTGTTGGAAATGCTGTGGGGACTATTGTCTATGGCCAAGCTGCTGATAAGTAAGGAGGAATATGGATATTTAATAGTGTGGAGGTGGAGAGAGATTTAGAAATGGCTTTGTGATGTTCAGGATTGGCCGGAAACCGATATTCATGCTGTGTATGATTCTAAACATTGTTGGACGGATTGTGAGTCTCTTTGTTCCAAGCAACTTTTATGCGTTTCTTGCTCTGACATTTCTGACTGGAACTGGGTTTCCTATGATCTTCATTGGTCCGTGTATGATCTGTGCTGAGGTATGTGAATGTCTTGGGTGGTGTGGTTATTTAGATAACTAAAGATGTTGCTTGTGTGTTTTACAGATTTCTGATAAGGGTAATAGTGAAATTTCCAAGAAATGAATACTGATGACTACTAATGACTGAGGTGTGTTAATTAGTGTTCAGGGCTTGGATCTACTCTGTTACATGGATGATCTGGGTCATTGGAATGGCATCACTCCCTCTGATTGCATGGTTGGCCAGAGACTGGTTCCTCATTGGAGTGATAACCACTGTTCCTTGGATGCTGAGCTTTGCCTACTTCAAATGGATTCCAGAGTCGCCTCGATGGCTTCTATCGATGGGGAGGGTGGGAGAGGCTGCTGAAGTGATTAAGAGGATTGCGAAGAACAATGGAACATCGGATGTACTTTCGGACACTCAATTGGATTCCATGCTGAAGCTCCTGGTGATTAAGCAGGACCAGAGTGACCGTAAAGTAGGAGTTTGGACGTTGTTCACACGAGCTCGGCTGGCACGCAACACGAGTCTTCTCACGGTTTCGTGGGTTATGAATTCGGTTATCTACTATGCCATCACGTTGAACGCTTCGAACCTGTCTGGGAATCAGTTTGTTAACTTTTTCATTCTGGCGGTGATTGAGTTGCCTGCAGGTTACTTGGGAAGTGTCCTCGTGGACCGGGCTGGAAGACGCTGGACACAAGTGGCTTTCTTTATTTTGTGCACTGTGACTAGTTTCATTGCGGGAGTGGCTGCGGTGTATCCTTCTGGAGGATGGTCCATTGTCTCTATAATTACTGCCGTGATTTCCAAGTATGACCACACAACACAAGGCTTTGGGCTTAATGATACAAAAGAGTTTAATGGTCGTGTGTTTGTAGGTTTGCAATAACTCTCACATTCCTCGTGGTTTACTTGCAAGGAACTGAAATCTTTCCAACGCAGTTGAGATCAACGGGAACCACGTTTGCTTCTACTGTGGGATCGGTGGTTGGGATTATCACTCCGAATATTGTCTACTTGGTTAGTTATAGTTTACGAAGGATACTTTAATATTAAATGATAATGAATGTGTTGTGTTAGTCAAAGTTCAACATGGGAGCGCCTTGGTATGCGATTGGAGTCATGTCAGTGGTTGGAGTTGTAGCTTCTGCGTTTCTCCCTGAAACTCTTAATCAACCGTTACCTGTAAGAATTGAAATAGTTTGCGTGTTGGTTGGTTTAGGGAATTACAAAGAGTTGGGTGTGAATTGTTACAGGAAACTTTAGAGGATGCTGAGGATTTTGGGAAGGGAATGAAGTTCTGGAGTATTTTTCCAAAGAACAAACCCAAGAATGAGAATAATCCCAAATGATCGAATGTTTAGTAATCTCTTAACGATTAGTTCTTCAGTATTATTTGCACACTGTTCTAAGACAATGGAACTGTGTTGCGTGTATTGCATGTGACATGTGAATCTTGTACTATTCTAATTTTATGTGAATGAACAATGCACAGATGTAGAACTTTTGAATTGTCTTGATTACAACTCTAGAAGGATATGTTCTGTATTCTACTTTGTTTAAATGGTTAGTCTTTTTTGTATCGTTTGCTAGTTTGCTTAAGGATTTTAATTGCAGGGTATTCTTGGATGATTTAGTGACAATTATGCGTTGAATGTTATTTTACGAGTACTCGTAATTTCCATAGTATGGATAGGTTCCAGTTCTTCGAGGAATAAATGTGTGTTTGAGGTTTTAATACACTTTATTTGAATGATTAACTTGTGCATCATTTGTGAGACCTCACACCTGTGTGCTATTATGTACATTACGGTATCACTTTACTCCCAGAGTGTTTCTTGAGTAGACTGTCGACGCTTCTACTCTTGGAGGCTCTCAAAACTTCTTTAAGCTTGGCAGTTATCTGTAAGACAACGA
>JAQGAB010001032.1:0-19393 GCA_034696565.1 Isotomurus graminis
CGTCCTCGTTGTCAGGTGATGGGACAGCTTGAAGTTGGACCGCATGACCCGTGAGCCTTTATCCGATGCCACATTATCGATCACTGCATCGTACATTCGAAAACTGAAGCTCTGAGAGTTGTATGGAGTATGGAGATGGAGTGGACAAAGTGGAGTTCAAATGAGACTAAATCATGCGTTCTGGTTTTCTGTGAAGCGCGGTATATTCAAGTAGTTCGTCAGTGTAATAATCAATCGAGTCTGGAAGACGAGACAAGCAGTGAGTTTGTTATGTAAATTTTAAAGGTTTTTTGTTTCGTCTTTGCCGTTTTAAAGTTAATGATTATTACTACATGACTGTACACGAACCTTAGAACATTAAGTGCTTATCACGAATCTCACCCGCTTTGAAGTTTGTGGTAGGTGTAAACTTGGTAAGTCTATTGTTAAGCTGCTGTGTAGTTTATTAATATTTATTAGTAGTAGAATTTTATTCAGTTGTTTACATTAAGTGTAATGCGTTTTTGTACACTAGCGACTGTTTAACACCGTTACGCCTGAGAATTCCTGACTGATAGCGATAACAAACCGGTCTGATCGATCTGAAGTGATAAAATGGCGTTTAGAAGGCCAAAGAAACCGACTCGGCCGCGAGTTGTGATGCTTGCCGGCGATTCGGATAATGAAGACATGGACGACACCCCGGCACCTTCTTCTGTCCCTGCAGCGCCTTCGAAGAACGGATCTACAGCGCTCAAGATAAAAATCAAGGAAGAGAAAAAACCTTCAATGAAACTGAATTACGGAGATGATGAAGATAGTCGAGGATTTAGTGGCGGTGGGAAAGGAAGTTTGTTAAGTTTCGATGATGACCTGGAAGGAGAAGAAGAAGTTTTTAAAATTAAAAAGTCTTCCACTAGTCGTAGATTAATGAAGCAAAGGGAACGGGAGAAAAAGGATTCTACTAAAGGTTCGTCGAGTTTCTCAAGAAAGCTGGAGGATACTAAATTTCAAACCCAAGTCGAAGGATTCACCGAACAAATTAAGATTAAAACGGAATCAATCGAAGAATCAATAAAGATCAAATCAGAGAAACCTAGAGTGAGAATTTTAAATGGTCGAGAGGCGGAGGCTGTCGATATGGAGTTTGAAGATGATGAGGAGGAAGAGGAATTGGAAGATTCAAGACAAGTTCGATTTCGAAGACCAGGAGCTGGCGGAGGTGCGGCAATTCATGATGCTGTTCGAAGGGCTCTTGAACAAGGACAGATTCCTGATGCTAATCTTATTCATGAAGCAAGGAAACGTAAACAGATGGCAAGAGAACAAGGAACTACCCAAGACTTTGTACCTGTTGAAAATACGGATAGGTATGTTGTAGATTATGAGTGCAAGATTGACATAGTATATAACATTATTTAACATATAATGCATTGCCATATGTTTTTAATTATTATGCAATAGAATCAAATCTGAGAAGGGAAGATTGATTAGAGAAGATGATGAGAATGATCAAAGTGATGAAGAAAGGCTGGACTTCTCATCCGCGACAAATGCGGCTAAAATCGACAGAGAAAGGATTTATGAAGAATTTAAAGCAGCTCAAGACGAAGGAACTGAGGATGACTCAGACGGGGAATTGAATGAATGGGAGAATCAGCAAATCCGTAAAGGAGTGTCGCAAGCCAAGGTAAACCTTAATATCTGCAAAAATAACAATTTATGTTGTCATTCAATAACAAACTAACATGCATGTTGCTTCACACATTTAGATGAACCACGTAGCTAAAGAAATGTACCAACAAACTATAATGATGGACATGGACACTAAATCAGGAATATTAAGGAGTTTTGCTGAGGATTCAGCTCCGAGTGCTTACCCTACCTTACCATTCTACTCGCCCAAAACTGGTGAAGTGGTAAAGACTCCAGTTAACAGTAAAGGCCGAACTCAAGTTTTCTTGGAACAGACTCAAAGAATAGCCAGCTTAGAGGACATAGTGAGTGGAACCAAGAAGATTACTCCTGAGATAATTATGAAGCAGATGGCCGACAGGTAAATTGGATTTTTTTGCTTAAATACAGACGTTTTGAGTTTGCAGATGCCATTTACTCAGTTAACTGCATTACAATGATCACTTCAAGTGTTTAATTTATGAATCTAATAAAAATGTTTTATCTTGAGAATAGGTTGGAGCAGTTGAAAATATCTCGAGAAAGACATGCTGGTGAAGTTTCCCGACTGGATGAGGACTTGAAACTCGCAGAGAAGGAACTCGAGGAGGCGAATCGCTTTAAGAGTGGACTTAACTCGCGTTTCATCATGTATCAAAATCTGCGAGGGTATGTCACTGACTTGGTAGACTGTCTACGTTGTAAGGTACATACGATGACGAAGTGTGTCATCCCCTCATTCTTCTCATAAGAATAGATTCTTGGCTTGTGGTTTTTGTACTGCACTGCAATGTGAACGACATTAGCAAAAGATTTCCACATTTTTCAGCATTTAGTATTTGATGATATGATAACCTGAAAAAGTAGTATTATGCCGTAGTTTAAATCTATCCTAAATGCTCAAGTGGAACTGATTGATCGCTTGTGTCAGCGCAGGGTTGCCTGTTGTAATTGCTTTTTACTCCATGTAAGTCAGTTCTAATGCCTGCCATTGTTGATTACAGATGCCGTACATCGAAAGCTTGGAAAAGAGGATGATAGAGTTAATGAGGGCAAGAAAGGATCGGTTTGCTGCAAGAAGGCGTCAGGATGTTCGTGATCAAATGGAAGAGGTTTCAGCTGCCGTCAGTATAATGGGGGGAAATCCTGTGGCTGTCCCACCACCATTAAATCCAGAAAGAACTCGGCGTGCCGCAGAAAGGGAAGGCCGAAGAACTAGACGAAGGCGAATGAGGGAAAAAGAAATGAAAGATGGCAGGGTTTTGCACAAAGACGGTTTAAGCTCAGACGACGAGGAAACTGATTTAGAACTAAATGCCTATAAAACTCATGTTGGTAAGTGTGGAGTTAAAAATGTTGCGTGCTTTGATTGACAAACGATAAAACAACATGTTGTTGTTTCACTTCTAGAAAATATCATAAGAGAGGCAGAGGAGATTTTTGCTGACGTACACGAAGACTTCGGAACCATCGAAGGCATTTTGTCCAGATTCGAGGAGTGGAAGGATTCAGATTTTGATGCTTATAAAGAGTCATACGCATATTTATGTTTGCCCAAATGTTTAGCTCCCATAATTAAATTACATTGTATTGCATGGGATCCTATGAAAGTAAGTAAGTTTAAGATTTAGAGGTCCATTGCGTCTGTTGAAGCCCAGATAACAATGGTGTTTTTGTTTGTATTTGAATTTAGGATGGGTGTGACTTGTTGAAATTTTCGTGGATAAAGCCGCTTCTTTCGTATGCGTACAAGGTGGATGAAACGCAAGAAAGTCTCAAGGTGGATCCAGATTGTCGAATGATACCTTCTATACTGGAGAAAGTCTTTGTTCCGTGGATTACCCGTAAGCTCACCTATCTCTTGTCAGGGTGATTTTGTGATATCTTAAGACAACACTTAATCAGTAAATGCTTGGTTGCAGGTGTTATAGAGTGCAAATGGGATCCAATGTCGAATAGCCAAACTAGAGAGCTGGTCAACGTCCTTAACCGGCTGATTGATGACAGCTCAATTAGTCCCAATTCCAAACAGATGCACACTTTATTTGAAACCGTCATATCCAGGTTTAAAGAAGCTTTAGACAACGATGTTTATATTCCTATCTACCCTAAAACGTAAGTTAACGATAGGTTAACGGCAGTTTAATTGTAATAATGTTGGATATTTATTTACCTTGTTTAAATTGCAGCGCAACTACCAGTATATTTTCTGCTCCAAGTGTATTCTCCTCCAGACAATTCTGGGCCAGTGTTAAACTTCTGGACAACATGAGCAAATGGCAAGGTCTGCTGAGTGACAGGCTGCTACAAACATTGGCTCTTGACGCGCTTCTAACACGATACACACTAGTAGGAATCAGAATAGCTCCAGATTTAACGGAAAGCTGTGAAAAGGCGAAAGGGGTAAGAATTTTCTTTCATGTGTTTGGTTTGGAATTCTGCACGGAGTGAGTTGCATAAATTTATGTCCTGTTTGCCATTAAGGTCGTAAATGTTCTTCCCCGAGCATGGCTCTCCGCTCGTGACAGTGAAGGTGAGGTTCCTAATGGCCTTCAGCAACTTAGCAGATGCCTGTGCTCTTTGGTTCAATCTTCTGACTGTACAGCTGCCTCCAATAGGTAAGGAATCATCATCGATGACAGAATGCCTTAATAGCAATCATATGCTTCAACTGGATCATATAATCCATATGGTGTTACTTTATTCGCAGAATCGCCATACCTGAAATTGCTAACGTTCTGAAAACTATTGGAAGTCACGAAGAGGCACAAATCATCCTTAGAAAATACTCTTAGTTTCCTTCAATAGTTAAAGTTTATACTATTTGGTTATAATCATAGATATGTATATAAAATAAAGTTTAATTTAAACCATTGTTGTTGTGTAGTTTTAAGTAATGCATGTTGAACAATGTCCGTAATTCTGTAATTGCGAACAAGCAGTGGGTTTTGTAATGTCTTAAGATAAGATTGCGAATTATTCAAATTATTGTGTACTATGGTTAATGATGTTGATCATTATTAAACGATAATGTTAAAGTGGAATTTACGCCAAGGAGGTCATTTTGTTAAAATCCATGTTTTGGTCAAGTGCAATGCAGAAAAAAGTGAGTCGAAAGGCTTTTATTTGGAAAAGACAGACTGTAGTGTGCATTGACTGTAATTGGAAGTTAGGATGCCTCAAGAGACAAGATGATTCTCTGACTAGCAGAATATCTTAGAATCTTTAGTTCTTCGACTACTTCTTAAAGTTTCGTGTTCTCCCTGAGGACTGAATGAGACATGGGATTGATAGGAAAGTATGTTTCACGGGGAGTGGAAAGATAAAGAGAATACTTAAGGTGTGTGTGTACTGTGTGTTGTGCCTTGTGTCTGTGTCATAGGCATATATAATGTGAGATTGAGCAAACTACTAGCTAGCAACACCGTCAATACCGCAACCCCAAAAACACATTATGATGATGTTCTTAGCAGGTATATTGATAGTCATGCAATGATGATAGTTGTTGGTCTTGTTTGTTGGCAATTCCAGTAAAAGAAGACACACCATATCAATTCCTTTTAAGCTTATCTCATTGTCAGACAAGTTGCTAAACAAGAAGAAACAATGCAAGTTATCCTATGCACAGTGCACGCTAATACCTCAAACACTCAAATCTCTCTCACATATACAGATTCATTCTACAACCAAAAAATGCAGTGTAATAACTATTTCACCAAAGTCTGATTGTTGTAGGATCCAATCAGTGTCATATTAATGTGACTCATCAACCTGTGATAGATTTGCTCTGAAGGTTTCTTGGCTCTTCCAATACCAAAATATAGAGCCCTGAGATAAAGATGCACCATACGAAGTTCCCTTGCATTTCAATGCGTGTTACGTGAGCCTGAAATCTGAAGAATGTTATTGTACTTAATAAAAGAAGGCTTTGGAGAAGAATAGCAAAAGATTTCAGACAAGACACGCACTCAGTGTCTCTCACTTCAGAGTAAAACACGACAGACAGGAAAGAGCTCTCCAATTACTCTTTAGCAAGGAATAGAGGAATTTCGCGTGGACTTCAGAAGTAAAAAGTTTTTCTCTTTCCTATCTCTCGCCCTAAACTAAATACGAGTTGCCACTAGACTTATAGAAATACAAAGCATCTTAAACTAAATGTCCCTAGAATCAAATGGAAATATCAAAAAGACCTATGGTTCCCATGCTTAATACAACGATGCAGAAGTTAAAAGAGATTTCCTCTGAGTCCCATCTCCCATTCTTCTTCATCATGATAATTTTGCTTCATACTTGACACTGCCTTGCACTTACTTGTTCGTGTCATGTCACCATAATTAGAGTGGATTACATCACACACAAAATATGCAGAGAAACTACTTACAGACTTAAAACTTCTCTCTTTCCCTTTCCACATGAACATGAATACAATCGCATGGCTTTTGTCACACAATATTATTTCTGTTTACTCTGAAGCGCCTGTAGGATCCAAGGTTCCATTACCCAACTCCCAAACAGTTTTCTAATATTCTCATACTAACGTACATAAACCGTTCAGCGTTAATGTCAAAAGTGTTTTCCAAAAATTCATACAACAGACTCTTTTAATAATACGCTGTATACAAACAACGTCCTTCCAGTTTGGTTGTTTATGAGAAAAACTTTTACTTTCCCCAGGAATATTACCAAAAACATAGTGTGAGGGAAAGAAAGCTTAAATTTCTCCCTTCTTCCGACAACGTCTTATAAGAACTCAAAGAGTACAAGAAGGGATCTCCTGTCTCTTCCCTTCCAACCGAGGACATCTCATATTAAACCTTATTCTCTCCTTGAGCTTACACAACCACCACCCGGACACGAAGACCAGCCAGGGACGTTCCACAGTTCTTGGTATTATCGATGTGAAATGTTAAGAGAGCTCCCTGTGTGCTTCCTGGTGTTTTGTCGAAGCCACCCGACTTCGCACACCGAAATTCCGTGTTCGTGTATCTTTGCTTTTGGGCCTTGTGTGGGTACGAGTGTGTGATTGCATAGAGGAAGACGACGAAGAATGTACCCGGATCTTTCTCATATAAGGCATTTCATGCATACTCTATCACTCCGAATATGTTGCAAGAGATCATGAAGCTAGAATTATTTTGCACCAACGAATATGAAACAATGCAGAATATCATCACATTCAACATCATCTCCACCATTTGAAACTCGAATTTCCCTTCTCCTCATCCACTATTACTGACATACACCGTTTTAATAATGAAATGACAGGAACCTATGGATCTCCTTGTCTTCATCTTCTCGGGAGAAGTTTCTACAAAACAAAAGGATTCTACTCTTTCCCAACCACCACCACCATCATCATCTCCAAGTCCAAACTATATACCATTAAAGTCCTGTACTAGTTAGTATTTGCTCGTGTACAATCTGAAGGAGATTCTACACACTTTGTTCACTAGTCACTATTATTCCGTGTAGAGAACAACTCTACACAACCACCACTTCTTGACTCATGTCGAAAGCTTGGAACTTGTCTGAGGATCTCTCAGTCCAACTCTGCTAGTCTGAGAAGAAGGAGAGCTCTCGCTACGTCGAAACTCTCTAGACACGCAAACATCTACAATTCTACACAACTTCTCACTCGAAGAACACACCATTTACATCCATTCCATCGTCTCATCGAATCTCATTCAATCCAACATCTTCACCAGCCCACAACAAACCAAACCAAACACACCTGCAACTTATTGCGAAGGTTGTGTTGAGTGTAGACTGCACCCATAATTACATATAGACTCTCGTGTAATCTACAAGTCTTGAATCTGGGTGCGAGTGCAGCAGGTCAAACAAAAAATCTTTCATTCATATTCCATAGGCGACTGTACCTACTTAACTTGTACAATTTGGAACATTTCCAACCCTCCGGAGAAAAGTGACACTCAAAGTCCTTCTCAGGAGTAAAGTGAAAGTGGTGAAAGACGATTCACGCACTCTTTCCTTCCGCACTGACTGATTTACAATTCCTCTTGTGAATTGGCTGAAGTCATTCAAAATTAAAGTTCTCAGTGGAGCTGTGGTGATCTCACTTTCTCTAGACTTAAAGGACAGCAAGGAGAGTATCACTATTACTTTTCCATATATGCAACCATAGTTTGTGTCAAATATATGTGCTTATGTGTGTATCACTATTAAAGTTTCCCTTCCGTGAGTCATAAGTGTGCTTGCGTTGTAGAGTATCCTGGAGTTTCATAGTCGGAGGAACGAAAGTTAAAGTAAGTCAGTACACAATACTCACAAAATACACATCCACCCAAAACGTGCATTTGCCACGAGAAAGCCATTTAAACTATATATTAAACATAGTACAGAGTAAAAGTACACAAGGTTCTCTGGACAAATAATAAATGCATGAATTTATGAGACTGAGTCAGTCAAAGAATGAAAGTCATTGAGACTAGACGCTCGTCACTGGTGACTTGATCCGCACTACTACTTTAGTATTTACCTGAACTGCTGTTCCGGAGAGTGTCTGGTGTCGTGTGTCAAGCGGACATTTAGTGTAAAAAGCTAACTTTCTCTTTAGATCGTCTTGTATTGGATATATACACCCACATCCTTGATCCTTGCGTACAGACAAACAGACACACACACAAGTATTCATTTATTGAAGAACCTTTCGTCTGTAGGACACACGGAGAAAGCAAATGACAACTCTTGGGCACTTACTTTTACTCTGCCTTGTCACAGGAACTCATTAAAGTTTAAAGAGAAATAAAAGGGACAGTGAAGAAGTAAAAATTGCTTTTCCTCCTTTGAGATTTTATTAAGAAATAAAAGTACACATATAGAATATATAGACACAACTGTAGGCACGTCGCAGAGTCGTACAAATCCCAGAAGAAGAGTTGAGAGCTGATTAAATCTAATTTATTGCTGTTGAATTGTATAAAGGAAAAAGAAGAATGAATTGGAAGAGTGTGATTTGGGTCTCCCTTCTCATCCTAATTAGCCTCCTTCTAGTCTCCACCGAGGCCAGGAAGAAGCCAAAGTTTGATGGAGACTTCGAATTCGCTGATGAGGTAAGTTGAGACTTTCACTTATTCAAATTAATTGGAACAGATAGGGTATAAAATAAAGTTTTTTTACAAAAGCTACAGGGAAAATATACTTGCTCCAAACTAAACTCTAGATTTTATTATACTCTACTCTGCTCATCCAACTTTCTTTCAGGGGAGGAATCATTTTGCTATATGTGTAGATACACTAAGAAGTAAAAAAATAAATTCCTATAAACCCTGAAAGTAAATAAATGAGAGTACGCATTGTTGAAAGATTGGACGAGATATACCATACGTGTCACTCAGTATTCTTGTCATTTGTTCGTCTCACTCAACCTGCCTTCCGCCCGTTGTCAAAACCATTTAAAGTACAAGTTTTGACATTTCTCATGTACGATGATGAGATATATCGTTTCCTCTCCTTAAACTCTTTGTTCGCTGGAGAACTCATTTTTCTTATGATGTCTTTCTACACACGCAGAGAATATGTATGTGGAGTTAAGTGGAGTGAGTAAATTGTCCAGACCTCTACATCTCTTTCCTCATGTCAGGCTCACAAAAGATAAGCCACTTTCACTAGAAGACGGAGTACATGGAATATTATAAAGGTCGATTCGAATCATGCACACAGCGTTTCTTTCACATTTTCAACTTCTCTTGTCATAATACACTTTCTGCAATCTTGCGATACTTGCGTGTATATTATGTATTAAGCTTGTGCGGATCAATATTCCATGTAGTTGTATCTACCTCTCCCTTAAACATATTTGTTTTCAATTTATTATAATCCATATCGACGTATCCTTCTTCGTTGCCTGTGTTTCTCTCCTAAATTGATAACAAATAAAGCTCTTGGGACGGTGGATGTTCCAAAACCACCACTCTACAACCTACAACCACCTCCATCCGTATCAAAACCACACTAGATTTTACAATCTCCAAGTTAGTATATGATTTTATAAGCATCTCTTGTCCTATTCAATGTACTTGTGTCTTCCACTTGAAGAACACAAATTACAAGTCTCGTATTCTGTATATGCTCTCCTTTGACTACCCTGTGTATAGTGATGTATAATTGCACAGATGAAGGTGTGTGATGGCCGTAGTGGTACACTCCATACAGCCTGTGTGTGTGTGCAGGGATAAAGGATAACCCTCTTTAGTAGATGGATATACAATCCCTAATTGAATTCATGAATTATTCATGAGCAAGAAATGATTGCAATTTGCAGCACACGAAGAGTTACATTCACTGAATGAGGTGTATAAAGTCGTGCTGCCCTTTGTGCACCATATGATTGGACCAGAGGTTGTTGAAGCTTTCTTACTTTACGAGTGTAATACCAAAGATTACATTCGTTAGATGAGGAGATGAGAGAAGGTTCACCAAAACTAATGAATTCTTCCACTCCTGCGTGTCTAATTTTGATTACTCATCTCTATCATTCTACATTATAGTCTATTTGATGCAGTAGAACACACAGACAACCAAAGGCAGACATCATGTCTTCCATTCTTTTGCATGTGAATTACCCACTGCCATGTGCTTCTCTTCATCAAATCAGTTTAATGACCATCGACAGTTGTTATATAAAGAAAGTTTTATCTCTTCAAGCAAACCTCCAACTTTACTGACACCAATCCATTGAGTACATTTCCACGAAATTGTCCAAATCTCTGAACACGAATAAAAGACCTATCAATTACTTAAAACCAGTCTACTCTCTTTCCTCTCAACCAACTTTAATTTCAAAGGTTAATTTCAAAGGTTTTACTGCACTTCAGAAGGTCCATAAATTCGCAATAGTTGTACACAGTGTCCGTCCAATGTGATATAACCCTGACAGGAGGACACACGCAATAGAATAAGTACACAACAAGATAAGGATGAAAGAGTCATCCTTTTGTGCCATCCTGTGGTGTTCCAACAGTGACCATGAACTGATGGACAGGACGTAGAGTAGGATCGACATTTTGTACGCTTTCATTTGTTTGCACACACTTCATTACTGGAGGATGAGGGGAGAAGAAAGTAAACTAAACTCTCAGTGTAGTTAGTTGTACATCAGTGGTTGTATGGTGGTGGTGGTGGTTGTATAGAGTGGGGTCAGCCAAAGGCGGAGAAAGTGCAATAGGTCCAACACGAAACTACAAAACTACATACTCAACTACTACACTCTTGTGGTAGTGAGTTGCTTCCCGTCGAATGAGGCTGAGGGGAAATTAACGTGGACACGAAAAAGGCTTTTAATTAAAATCCCTACGGAATGATGAGTTTCTTTCGTTCATTCCGTTCACTCACGGGAATGTCCACTTCATCGTCGTGATTATTGCGTGAACCAATTCCCGAAAGTAAATGGATGTCTTTTGTTCCTCACAAACTAGGGAATAGTCAACCAGAAACAACTCGCAGATTTCGCAATTCACATCGATAGAAATTTTCTGAAAGCACACGAAAATAACCTTACAAAGCAAGTGATTGTGGCTTATACGACTCGTTAGTTGAAGAAGAATCAACCAGAATATAATTTAGGATTAATCTTTCTCCGTTCTCTGTAGTGGTCCTTGATGAGTTGTACATTTATATTCACAAAGTTCAACGAATGATCCTGGAGTTTATCCCTGTCTTATTATTCTAAAATACGAACCCCAGTGCCTTTTTATGCTATTCAACCCTCATCAGATATGTATCACAGTCTTCCAGTATTTTAAAATGACGTGTTGACAATAAAAGTCTTACGCATACGAGAGATAAGACACACAAATTCATATGTAAACTCAGTCTCCCTATTCTCTCGTTCTGTCATCAAATTACTGCGGTCTTTTTCTTTTCTTCTGTAATAAAATAGAATTCCCACAGAAGTGTTTTGTGCAATGCATCTTTCTTTGCGATGAGGAGAAAGGAATGAGATAAGCTCTTTTCTGAAGAGTTGTGTGTCGTACGTGATCTTTCATAAGTTTAGGAGAGTAGAGAAAGCAGTAGAGCAATGGCTGTACACATCTTCTGCCTTGGAGAAAGTTCACTTACACTCGGAAGGCATCATGTGGTAAAATGTGAGGCAATAGGAAACTTGCATGCGTTCGGTATAACCATATATAACATCAGATTGGATTATTTGCTTGGGCTGAGATAAATCTAATAAACCAACACAGGATGAGACAACGAGAGAGAAACTAATCTAAAGTTTGATTTCGATCTGAGGGAGAAAGAAGAAGAATCTGTCGGCATTCTCTCCTTCATCTTCTCCTTGGATTAAAAAGTTAACGCTCCAAGGAAGAAATTACATGATCGATTATCCAATTTCCACATTAACGTAATTTATTCGTTGGTGCAATAAAAAGTGAAAAAATCTTTCGCTGCATTTCCTTCGACAAATCCAACTTGAGCTATGAGGGGTTTTCTTCTTGTAGAATATGAAATCTACAATCTAGAGACTATAGAGTACTATCTAGAATGACGTTCAGATTGGAAATGTGGATTGTGCACTGAAACCAAAAGATTCTTTGGAAGGGAGAGAAAGAGAGGGGATGAATTCAGGAGGATGGAAGTTTCAAGGATGCAGACAGCGGAAGACTACAGATGAAATAGAGAACTAGGATATAGAGATGAGATTTACTCGAGAAGGATGAATACACCAAGGTTTTCCTGTTCAACAAGATTTCGATGCAAATTCTTAGCGTAGGGAAAGTTTTTGGAAGGGAATGAGTCTCTCGAGAGCTTTTCCTTCGCTGTATTTAAATACAGATAAACGGCCTCCCGTATAATCTTTTAGAGGAGAGAGACGCAACAACCAAAGGAGGTATGTGTGCATGTGTGTGTTCCTTCATTCCATTTTGAATTTCCATTCCTTCCGTCCACATTTTAGCAGCAAATGGAATGGAAGGATTAACTTTATTATTGTAGTAAGCACGAGGAGGAAACGGGTTGAGGAAAGTATGTAATAATGCATTGCTCCCTTACATTTAATTTTATGCTAGGGATTCAGTAAAGGGACCAGCATGACAAAAACAGTGAGAGTTTAGACGACTTCCATTCTTCCTTGATGCCCTCAAAAGAGAAATCTTCTCGGAGAAAGCATTACTCCTTATGAAAGATTTTATTATTTTAGCAGAGCAGCAACACACCATTGGTATATAGGAGATCACATGAAAAGCAACTAATTAGATCCAAACTAGTGTCGCAAATATTACGCTGACTTGGAGTTATTTTTATTAGACGGTTTGAACCCGACCGAAATAGGAGATGGAGGAAAAGCCATACGAGCATTTGTTACTTTCTCCAACTCGTTTGATGTTAATTTGTACAGTTAGCTGAAAACTAAAGACTCTGGTGTGGTGGTTGGTGATGGCGTTGGTGAAAGAAGAGCCAGATGGAAAGGACAGAGCAAAGTTTATAAAGGATGAGACTAACATTATTGCAACCACACACTTTTACACACATATAGAGAAACAGAGTATACATGACCATCATTAAATACCCCGCGTAGGTCAGACTTATAACTTAAGTTGAGCTTTCGCTCGGTCGCGTTAGAGCTTTTAGGTTTATAAATCAATTTAAAACCTCATTTGTAGAGTGTCCTCGAGGCTCTTTCTTGTGGTGTCCACGAAGAAGTAATTTCATACATTTTCTCCTCGTGTAACGACCTGCTAGTGAACTAGAGCTATCTTTACCTTCTCTCAAGAGGAAAGCTATTTTACGAAAGAAACAAGTGTAGAGAAAGCCCGACAGGATGATACAAATTAGGTAGGCACTATATAGTGCTTCTCTGGTCTTGAGTGGATTATACATACAATAATACGGGGAACGGTGGTTCTTGTGACCGAAGAGGAGAAATTAGAGACACTGCGTAAGAGATTTTTAGCGACATTTCTCCTTCAGAGCCTTCCCCCTTTAAGCCTCTACCTGGTGAGCAATGCACACTGATATTTGTACAGCGTACGGAGAAACTAAACGTAGAAAGGATAAAGTTTCACAGAAAGTTTTAGTGGTGGAAATTGAAACCTTAAATAAAGTACATCCCGAAGGGATTCATATTTCCTCCTTGTTGTTGAACGACCTTAAACAGAATTTGATGAGAATATTCCACTAGCAAGAGAGTACTTTATACTTCATACTTTATACTTTCATAAGCCACAGGGTAACCTAATATAGCGTTGTAACTTCTATTTTTACCCGTATCGCTGGTATCATCATAACCCTCGCCATGATCATTAGAAGCCTGTAGGGTGAAATTAAATTGAAGCTTAAAATCGTTGGATCGTCACAGTGAGAATCTCTTAATGAGCTAAAGCGAGAAAGCACCCGTATTGTTTAAACAAATAAAACCAAACTACACTGAAACAATATTGCAAATTACCTTCGTTTGCATTGGACGCCCAGTTCTCTCTCCGTCACCCGTTCACCCGTTTATTCGTACCAATCTGCATGCACTTTGATCTGATTAAAAAAGCTTAAACAGATCTGAAGGAAATGTTGGGCAAAGGAAATTAAAATATTGTAATTGTACTTTTCATTTCTGTAAGCGGAGCTTTCTTCTTTGTCAGGAGATTTTGTAGGTTCATTCGTATTCGTAGGTTACACAAAATCCCCAATCGGGTAGAAAGCAGCCTATGCTAATCATTTTATTTTTCTGTGTATTTCAGGAAGAGACTAAAGTGAACCGGAAAGAAGGGAAGAAAACTTGGATTCTCGATCCCGGAAGTAAGTTCACTCTTTTGTAAATAGTAGTAATGATGTTCCACCTGTCCAGGGTAGACTAGAAAGTTTAAGGTACGTAGTGTAACAAAGCATATACATTATTGCAATTCACTCTCCTAGAATTCACTTCCTCGTCATTTTCCTTTATTACATTCTCCATGTTGTCTTTCTCCAGTAACCGTATAACCTTTTGAGTAGTACATTTCCACCGAGTAATAAAAAGGATAGTGTCAAAATTACAAGTAATTTTGAAACACTTTACTCCCGGCTCTCCCGTGAGTGAAGGCGACAACCTCTATCCTCTTAAGAACTGCACATATATACGTATGAGTGAACCACAGGCAGCCAAGCACTCAGTGCGAGTGCGTTCTTGGATACGAATAAATGTTAAATTACGACATATTTTGTGCTCACTCAAAACTGGGAGCTGCGAGTCTTCCGGGAGAAATGTGTGTGTTCCTTCCTTGAGGACAAATCGAAGTTATTTAAACACACAAGAGAAACCAGGAGAAAGGTCCATTCAATTTGTAAATTGGACTTGCAAATGAATGAGCTTCATATTTCTTTATTGTGTTATTTCTACGTGTATAGGGACAGTTTGCAGAATACTCTCGTTTCCCTTCTCCCCATGGGTCCCTTAAGAAGCTTAGCGTTCTCTGCCCTGTCACCTAAATTATTATGCATGGAATTTACTTCAAATAAGACCAATAATAAATATTGAAGAGAGAATATAAAGAGCCTCCTACGTATTCAAAGATGAATGCTCTTGTCATTTATAAATTCGGTCGCACGCCAGCTTATATTCCGAGTGTTTGCATATATATTTCGTATTTACTAAAAGTGGACTAGGCGGAAAGGCAACGTTTATTATACTTATGTATAAAATATACAGTCACGATATTATACATGAAGACTTTTGAAGTACGAAAAGCCCACACTATGGTGTACAGACTGTCTGTAGTATGCCCTGGCTTCGCTTCGTGTCGTAAATTACATAGACACAAAAGGTGTGTGAGAAATATTACTTCCTAAAATGGAGTATAATCATAGTAATGATTTTTTAAGAAGTTGAGATACCACTGCCGACCAAGCTTATCGTGTAATCCGTTATAAACAGAAAATATAGACATTGCAAAACCTCATTCATAAAAAATTATTTCATTACGTTACTTCCTCTAAAAGAAATAGTTTGGATAGGCAAACCAATAAAACTCTATACTCTCTACGTGGTATTTAGTTCCCTGGTGAGGTTATTAATTTTTAAGAGGACGACAAATAAGAGGTAGAAACTTGAAACTTAAAATATCACAATTTGGAGAGCCTTCTCTTCTCTTCAGTAAATCTGTGTGTCTAAAATCTTTGCAATATTTTTTTCTAGTTCTTGTAGCTTTTGTCATAGTAAAACATTCCACTTAAGCAGTGAAGTACACAGCCACTCATCTTCAGAGTGAAAGGAAGATTTTAGACTTTCCCATCCTTTTATGCATGTTCGATATCTCCCCATATATTTGAATCTTTTCTGCCTGGTCAATAATCGCTTTAGTACCCTCTTCAGCTCCACTTTCCCCTGGGCTTATGAACAAGAGGTATCTTTGCACAATCGCGTATATATCAACCAATAAGAACCAAACTATACGCCTAAACTGCAGACACGATACTCCTATATAGAGCTAGACAAAATAAGCTTAAAGAAACAGGCGAGACGGAGAAAGAAAGTCCCCAGAATTCTGGAAACAACCAGCTATGAAGTATATAAGGACACAGGATATAAAATAAAAGAATTTCATACCATAAAACACACCGAACCGTATTTTCTATTTAATTCACCCATAAATGACAGTCTGCATGTGAGAAACCTTTTAAAAGTAAAGTTTTCAATGGTTCTTTTCCTTTCTTGTCAGTGGTATTTGAAACCATATAACTTTACGTCGTCTTGTGTTCCACGCACCCGTAGGTGAACCAGTCAACGTGAAAAGTATAAAAATATGATTTCTATTGCAGGTTTACATGGTTTATGACCATATAAAAGTAATAAATACGGTATGGCTGTAATGGTCTAAATGGTGTGTGTGTGCCAAAGGAGAAATGGTTGTAGGAAAGGGTTAATGGTGAAAGAAGGAATGGGGGAATTTAACATTACACACTACCAAAGTATCAACTACACGAGAAAAGTGTAAAGGTGGACAAAGAAAAATAATCTCGATGATGGTGATGGTGATACTTTCCAACTACCAACCTCCACCGCACGACGATGATATGTGTATGATTAGTACGAGGATCCCTCGGAGGGTGAAAGTTCCTGGTGAACCGAAGTTAAAGCTATTCGAATGTTACGCAACAAAACAGATGAGAAGTTGGGAAACTTTGTTATACGCTTCGTCTTGATGGGGAAACTTTTACTTTTCTTTTTCACTTTTCTTTGTACAGGAAACTGTATACTGGGATGTAATGCTTCTTGCGCTTTTGTAATGAACCAAGTTTTGTAAGAGAAATACATATACACATTGTATCAGCTTTAATAATTGCTACGTACACACACATATACTGCGTAAGTATGAAGGCTTTCATAAAGCACATACATCCTGAGTCTCATCCTTAATGTGACTGAAAGACAAGTGAACCGTCAAAGAAAACGGAAGAAAAAACCATTTGCAAGATGAAACAATTATGATATCGTATATAAACTTCAGTTGATGACTATCCAATCTACAAGATGAATAGATTTCAACGGAATGTAATTAATTAAGCAATATCGACTTTAATTAGATAACTTGTCAACCGTCCCTGTCCTTTATTATTCGCATTAGTGTGGCTACTCAATTAATCAGTACCAGCAGAGTTGTAATTTGATTTTTTAAACTCTTTTGCAGGTGATTTGTGTCAAGCTTTGAAATGCAAGAAGAAGGAGTTGTGTCTCCTAGAAGATGAATTCACTGCAGTTTGCGTGAGCAAAAAGGAACTTCATAAAAATGGGTAAGCTGTAAAACATATTTTAACCATTATTCTCTGATCTCTGACTAAAAGGCTACACGTAAACTAATTTTGAACTCATTGTGTACGAAAAAAGAGTTAACTCCTTGCCTTGTTTGAGCAACAGCTTAAACAAGTCAAAAGAGTTAAAGCAAAAATAAAAAACAATACTGAAAGTTCTAAAAGGCAAAAGGGGAGGCTTAAGTTGGTGAATGAAAAAATTGTGTATAGTGATTATGGACAGGATTTAAGATTTTTGGACTGTAGAAGTAAACCTGCTACATTAGACAGTACAGGATAGTATCTTCTTCAGTCTTAAAAACTTAAAGCACTTGCATACAAATCTTCAACTTGTTTACTCGAGACTTACCACGGAATTCCATTCCATCTGCACTTTACAGCTGCAGTAAACTTGAGAAAAGTCATTGGAGTTTTAAATCACTATGCACGACTTCACGATGATGATGGTCAACATCCTTCATATCTCCTCCCATATTTTTTCCATCTGTATACTTTTGTGCTCCATGGTCCAACTTAACAATGCACAAATTATTAGATGCACACATGTACATCAATATGGTTGCGAAAAATCCATCAACCATGTAATGTTTTGGTATAACTCTCATACATGAAACCGCACTTGTCAATAAATTCATACATTAGTGTATGTGGGTGTAAGAAAGAGGATCTCGTGTCTTGTGATCATGTCTTCCTTTCTCAACTCTAAGCCTTCTTGACGTTCCTGATTTAGCTTAGGATTTACCCTAAGCAGATCTTTTGAACACTTTTGTGAGTAGCATCACGAGAGATGAGAAGTTGTGCCTGCTTTCTCAGAAATCTTCAGAGCTAAAGGGTTGAAAGATGGAGAGGATTATAAGTCTTCTAGGAAAAAGAAACAAAATCCATTGTCTACCTTTAACAGAAAGATCCTGGTAAGGATCTCTTTCATTCGTGAATCATACATGACTGTTTGTGCTATGCATTATACAGAAGGTAGAATAATTGCATAGGAATAATTTCGGCTCGGATGAAAGATACCAAGATGAAGTATCTAGTATTACATACAGATTTTATACTTATAAGTTTAGCACATGTATTAACTTCATCTGAAGGAAAAACCTCTCATTTACTTATTTATAATTCACTCTCTGCAAAAAAATGATTAGCGATGGGGTACACACTTCCTCTCCCGCAGACCTTTCATCTTTCCTGTGTGTAATGATCCTTGTGATCCTCACATATACGCATTTATTTTTGTTTTCCAGAGGTTCTGCGTGAAAAAAATGAGGCGTCTTGGGCACATGATGTTGCATAAAATTATCAAGTGCCTGTTTATGATAAGGATAAATCGGTGGTTGGGTTCTCATTTCTTATACACTGGCTATCGTGTCTTATTGAGTGCCATGCTACATTAAAGAAAGAATGAAGGAGATTATGGAGTAGTTGTGTGATCCGCCTCCTTCCCTTTACACCTTATGAATTATACACTCTCGTGAGAAGGAAAGGTTGTAGTTTGACTTCTTCTATTTCTTGTGTACTTCTGCACTTTATCTTCTCATGCGGTTAAGATTGTCGGTCATGTTTTAGAAACGTCTTGCGTCTTCAAGTATATTCGGGTTACATAGCCTGGATTATTGCAATTCTACTCCTCTGCGGTTTTCTCTCTCATGAATAACATGATTTGATGATTAAAATTGGATGAGGAGTCTCACCTTCTTATTACGCTAGTTTCATCACTCAGAGCTTTTTATCATTCACATTTTATGTAACATATTTCTGTGCCAAAGCCGACGAGTCAAAACGTAACAAGCTCATTGAGAGCAGGTTTGATGCAATAAACTATAACTATAACTATAACGAGCTTGTGGACCTCATAAAAATCTACCTAGATTCACAGTTGCATATTTTGGATTGTGCAATTAATAATAAGACATATTGTGAACATTCAGGGGATAGCCAACTAACCGGTGCAGTTTTTAAGCCATCTAGAAGTATAAGCGTAATCTGAGCCGCCATTAAC
>JAQGAB010001033.1:0-19377 GCA_034696565.1 Isotomurus graminis
TTCTTAATTCAGACTTACATCACAATGTTTAGGGGTTAATGTGAATTAACGTAGTTGTGGGATGCATTAATAGTTCTTAGTGTGAATGAGATGAGAGTGAAGGGACACTCATGAATGATTGTTTCAGTTGATGAGGTTATTGATAGCCCATTGGAGACCGAGACAAATTATTGTATGGCAAACTTCTCTCTCCGTCGTGACTGAGTGTATCTAGGGCAATGCTATTTTTCTTTAGAGTTGTAGACTAAATTCTAAGGCGATTTTCATGCCACCACATCCCCATATCAATCGGATCCCCTACACAGGAGACATGTAGTTATGCGACATTAATGATTATCCTTCGGTTATATAGCTACTTTGTCCTGTATTGTCATCTGTTGACGTGTTAACCATCCTGTAGTGTGAAAGAAACTGGCGTCAACAATTGTTCTTGGAAACTGAGAGGACCGAATCGAAAGGAGAGTTCTTAGAAAATTTCTAAGGAGCAGAAAAATCGAGGAAATGCTTGGTACACACAAAAGGTCCATGTCAAATATCCCAAATCTTTTGCACTGCTGAGGCAATCAGAATTGATTCAAGAGCAATAAAAAGTTGGGTCCCGATCGGTCGTGTATTTTATGCTACGTTGAGTCTAATGCACATCGCTCAGCTTGCATTTTACATGTACAGCTTGACAAGTTGTGAAGGTTGGAAAAAGCTTTAAGTAGATTCGATACATGTTTGTTTAATATGTAATAGATATAAATTGTTCTTCCAAGAATTCACGGAAACAAGTAGCTACTTAGCTACGGGTAATTGTACTTCGGATTTCGCACATTGATAACCACACACATGTGTTTGCCTTGGCCTTGGTTTCGACGTTGACTTATCTTGAGAGTTAAATTCGTAAGAAACGTTGGTACTCACGAATTGTGCGAATACCAAGACGTCCTTCGAGATCAACGCATTCTTAACCAGCACCTAATTAGCAGAGGAAATTCAGGAACACGAAAGGAAATTTTTGCATGAATGTGTGAAGGTACAACTACAAGTTGTCAGTATCATGTGAGGTTTCTTTCACTCGTGGAGTCGTCTACGTGCGAGTAAATTCATTCGTAACCACGATCATCACACAATTAGTTATGCTTAATGAGCCTGGAATATTCTTGTGGAGGTGTGTTTGTCTAATGATTCGCAAATATTTTGGCATTGCTTAGACGTACGCAGGAAACGTAAGTCTTAGCTCATCAACCTTAAGTTTCTTACGACAGAATCTTGAACTCTAACAAATCAACCAGTTAAGTTGGTTCGCCTAACGACCTTGGCGAAGGGTGGCGGTTAGTAAATCGGCAGGGGAAACGCAGGTGTGGTATGGCTGGCTGGGGTGACAATTCTTCCAAACTTGTTTTCTTATTGTCTTATTTGTCCACTTGACTACAAATGAATGAATTTCAAGCAAACGGCAATCTTATTAGGTAGTTGAAGGAAAGTATTTGTGTGTACTCATTCAGGAGTAATGTGACATGAAATACAACTTTAAGTTATCAATGGAGCGTATTCAGTTATGGGAAAATTAAAAATGGCAATAACGACGAATGGCAAGGTTACTGATAAAGTCAAGGAAATGGTTTAATAAGGTTTGCTCTGATAACGATTCTTGATCTCCCACAAACTGACAGAGGAGCTTTCCACTTGCAACTGTACATCATCTTTGATACTTTAATTGGTCTATGTTATGCATGCCATCGTGTAACAAATGATGGACAGTATCAAACCCATCTTGAAAACAATTAGCTCACAAGATTCATCGTGGACATGACAAAACAACTACTCATTAGGATGCGATGGTGCACCCCACTTAAGGTAATTGATTACGATGACTGTGAGTTGTTACGATAAGAGAAGCTGAGAGGAGCAATATAAATGATTAATCAACGTAATCCTCACAAAAGGCCACGTAGCATTAGTAAAACGGCTCAGGGAAGTAGGATGGACAGTTTCGATAGATGAAATCGATGCTAGGAGACCCACCACCAACAAGCATTCCAAATCCAAAGTATTATGCAGTTTTGTACTTCAAAGAACAAATGATTCCATTCATTCAGAAATGTAATCAGGCTCTCTGTGTCTTTTTACCACTAGTGCCACCAATTTTAAGGAATGACATGGCCAAATCTTTGCAGGTAGTCTTCTAAGCAATGATTCGATTCCACATGATCCATCCTTCGCTCCGTTGATCTCCTTAGTCCAAGGCTGATTGACACTAGTTTGCTTCACTTGGTTTCTGCACGTCATACGAAGTTGGGATTAAACCAATTCATGTGTTTGTTAACAAGTCCTCTCACAGGACGTCGTCGAGGCATTTTAAGTATTTTAACACGCCATTCATTCGGTAACAACTTCCATCTCCGTCTTTATTCATTTCTTGATTCTCATTATACCCAAAATTTCAGGCGAAATTCATTTACCTGCATTTATCGTTATTAGGTTTACTCTGTGAAGACTTTTGTGCTGAGAATAAAGCTACCTTTTACTGTAATATTGAGGTTAGCAGGGGAAGTCTATTTAACTTGGATTAAAAGTTCCATACAACCGATCACAGTTGAATGTCAGCGTTTAGGTTGCGATAAATTGAATAATAGGAAAGCAAATTCGTTGTGTGTCTATTATCGCCTTCTTGGCCCCTGCAGATTCATTGTTACAATGGAGTTACTCCACGATCCTTATGATTTGATCTAGTTATGAGTTTATGAGTGGTGAAGAAGATGATTCAATAGATGCATCGGAGAGAGAGGGCGAGTTTAATGGGAATTTAAAACCCAAGCCTGCGTGATATCGACATAGTCATCTTAAATACTTCTTCTTAGCTCCGATAAGAAAGAGAGAGAACGGTGAATTTCACGCCACGGCGAGCGGGCATGAATTTGACACACTAAACTTCTTTTTAATTTTCAATGCGAGTAGGTCTCTTTATTGCACAACGGAGATTTGATCAGATTTCAGAGACAACTTGTTTCTCGTGCACAAGTTGCATTTAAATGGTTTAATGCGTAACTTTTATCTGTAAATGTGATATGTGGGACTGCAAAGGTTTTTTCAGACTGTCAATAATTAAAAACTGATCTGATTTGGAAAATATTCCTATGTCTGGTGGTGGTGTCTGGGTGGGTGGGGATGAAGTCTCATCATACACACACATTCATAACTGCATCTGACACCGGACTTAATATGTGAAGCCAGTGTGGTGAAAATAATTGCAGAGATTTGCCCAGATGATACGTAATAGTAAAGTATAAAGTAGTAGCAGTAGTAGCTTGTGCACTTCCACCTTATGTCGCTGTTCACGTTTCTTTCTAAATGGATTCGTGTAAAATGTCTTGTATTACTTATTGCACGTCCTACCGGTTTGAAATTCTTTCAATGACACAAAGTCCCGATTTGTACGTGACGCAAAACAATGTGGGAGTGTGAATACACTGCTCTAAATAAATTGCTGTTCAGAGTGTCTCCAGATTTGTTGAGGCATGCTGATGCGATTTCCAATTAAGCCACTTTGACAATGCAGTTTTTGCATGTAATCCAGAATAATTAGGTTACTATAATGTAGACCCAAAGTTAAAGTAGTAGAGGTGTGAGATATGGGTATAATTCTAGAAATTCCACTGTAAGTTACGGGACTGTGTGACTAAAAGAAAGAGCAATGCATGAAGTGCATTCTTTTTGGCACAAGTGACCATGTCAGCGATCATACACCTTGAGGAATCAGAGATTTGAGCCAAAGGAAGGATAACTTATTTTACATTCAGCATAGGGTTGAAATAAGGAAGGGAATTTGTGTATGTGTAGTTCTGTAAGCGAAGAAAAATGTTGTTCAGCTAGTCTTTACATTAATTTTGTGTTCATCTCATTTCACATTTCATTACATTGTTGGATAGAAGACACAATGGATTCAGCATCCACAGAAAATTGGAAAAAGGCAGAGGCGGACAAGTTAGTTAATGTTCATTGTAAAGTCCACAGAGATAGAGTTTTGCCCGACGAGAATTAATTTTTGCTACAAACGCGATATTTCTTCGTATTACGATAGTCTCCCCTTTTGAGGTAAGAAGGGGCTTTTCTATTGAACTTCGATAGAACAACTCATCTTTTTCACGATAATGTACCGTTTGATAAGAAACTTGACTCTGCTGTTGACTCTTTACTTGATGGGATGGTCCATGGAACGTGTTCTCTTAATGTACGGGGTATATAATAATATACTTATATAGTATAAGCGATTCCCTGTGATGAGGTGCCAGTAGTGTGACTTAACTTTGTTATTATTCCTCAGGCTGTTTATGAAATAATCAAATATTATGTGAACCGAAAAAAGGTTTGGGATGCAGAGCATCATGAAAGGAAATCATTTAATCTGCTGAAACTAAACGGTGCAAAAGACCTTCGGCGGATATTCTTCTGTTAATTGAACGAGAGATTGGCTTTTTGTTCCTTGTTCATCAGTGTACACTGAGAGTACAGAGTTTTGCTTAATTCACCTCGAGAATACGTAGGCTGCTCGCGGATTGCGAGTCTAGACTCGTCTTCGCCTAGTCAACGAGAAGTTATGTTTTTTAACATTTTGAATGAAAGAGGATATCATCTTCATCAAAAATCAACGGCATATGACTTTTGATTTAGATTTGTTAGTTTGAGAGATCAGAGATCTGTATCTGCCGTGGATTGTCAATTTTAAACAACAAACGGCGAATGAAAATGGGAAATCTTGTCTCGTATAATGGTAATTATGCTGCTGCGATTAACTGAAATTTGCAGGGTCTTAAGTTTGTACTGCTTAATGTTGAATGCTGGTTAATTAATCTGAGTGCTTACTACAGGAAATAATTTATTCGAAGAGAGTGTTTCTAATTAGAAGTATCAAAATTGGTCGTGCCATTTGAACATCTAATATTCCATAGAAGTCAGGCGGATGCTTAAAGTGTATGAAGACAAACTTAACACTACAAACTGACAGGATCTCTCATAAGGTCTGTAGAAAGGATTTTTCATAATCCCAGCCTCCTCTGATAATAGCGTTCAATCATACGTGCAGGGAGGATTGTGTGACAGTATTGAAAATTAATTTGCTTAAGGACAAATACGGTTTCCCTTACACACATGTGCGTGGCCTGAGCACTTAAAGTGCAAGTGGTACGCGGAGGGATGTGTAAAGAGAAAGGAAGGATTAATTTGACACAATCTAAGATGTAATGATAGGGTGGTGTGTGGGTCTTATAAAAGGAATGCGTAATCAAGTCTCTCAATGACTAAATCTTTAGTAGGGATTTCTTGCAATTAACTCGTTTCCATTTTTTGCTTACCCTCGCACACAGAATCAACGGGTAGGAACAGTTCTTGCACAATATTTAATGATGCAGGGGGGAGAAGAAGCCGAATATGAGTGAGTGCAAATTACAAACAGAGGAATTCTAATTGTTTTGCACAGTCAACATTCATCTTCGAAAGACATACTGGGTCCTACTAATCCTTACTAAATTTATAATTTGTCTTGTGCAAAGCTTTGCCAATTGCATAACTGCATTTTCCACTCGTCTATCCTTTTAAACAATCCGTTGAATTTGTATGTTTCCCCCTGTCGAGCCTCTCCACCGACCAACAGTTTGTAATATGAGTCCATTTATCCTGTCCACCTAAGAATTGAGTGTCTTGTGAAGATCTTTGTACAGTTTGTTGTCAATCTCTCTAAACCAGTCTCTGCATTACGGGCATGCACTTTGTCTAGTCGGTTTTTTATACCTATTCATTGTAATTTTGTGTCTCCTCCTTCCACTGAACCATCAGTTCGTAGTATTATTTCTTTCTAATATTATAATTACTGTATATGTACACATTAAACCTGACTTTACACGTACAATGACTTAGGTTAATATGCAAATTAGTCAATAAGCCTCAAGGAATGAACGGCTAATCTCCACTAATTCCTTGTAGATTCTTTTGGCGTCACATAGTACATTTGAAGCTTAACTGTAGCCTTACTAAGTCCTTTTTAGAGTTACTTATAAGTATACAAAGTTTTAGCTAACAATATGCAACTAAATATGCAACTATCTTTTCGGAACATTAGAAAGTGTCACTGGACATTTATTTAGATGCTTTCAAAGCATGAAAGGTTTGCTAGGCAGATGAAAAAGTGGTCGTACAATCAACCTGGAGACTTTGTCTTCATCTAGAATTCGTTTATTAAAGTGTTATTAAGTGGAAATAATCCTTAAACATGTAAAGGTTTTATATAACAAGAAGGTTGAATAATAAGGTTCTTTACACTGAAAATGTACAGTGATTAAGGAAGTAATTATTAAGTTCATAAACATGGATTCTACGACATGAATTGGATTCCAGTTGGCCTGAATGACCACCAATAAATTTTTAATTCAAATGAATTGGCATCGATACTGTGGAGGAGTATATCACATACACAAGTAAATAGGGAAGTGTAAGAGATTACTAAAGTTGAAAAGCTATAGAAGGGGAGTGGAACATAACATACAGGAATATGTTGTGATGCTCATGAGACATTAATTGTTATGTGTTGTGTATTCACAGCATTATTCATTATTTATTGAGTTACCAACACCTAAGGAACTTAAATGAATAAATAGATACATTCGATAATTCATAATCATTACTGGGGGGTGTATCCTTAAGTCCAATTCATTTTGTAGAATGACGGCCACAGATTTACCTACTGTTTCATTGTCGTTTGACCTTCTAATTAATAAAATGGTTTTTGGTATTTAATGTTAGTTGTTCATTTAACAATGATAACCTCATGCGGGACGGTGTGTGTGTGTCAAAATCTACGGTGAAATATTTCTTTTAATTTTTCTATGCATCTCGGACTTGTTTGTTGCATGCATTAGGATGGTGTGTTTGCTTATGGAGATTTGAATTCCAGACTGCTTCTTTGTGTTGATTTTATTATTCACGAGTGGACCTTTGTTGTACAGTCAAAGAGACAATTTCATGTTTATCTAATGAACTGAGATGTGCTAGTGACATTCTACACGGAATAAAAAGCTTTGCTCCTGTCTCCCTGCCTGTACCGACTGACAAATGGAATGCTAAGTGAAATTTATTGATAAGGTATTTCATAATGCTTCGAATTCTTTCGAGTGAGTGGCTTATACAAGAAAAGGCTTAAAATAGAAGTATCATGGCATGATAATGGGTTCTTTGATTAAAGTGATGGTTTACTTAAGTCGAGTATTTTTCTGGGGAAATACTGTTCTTACCTACTTAGTACCATTTCCACGGTTTTAACGAAAATGATTGATTTGCTGTGCACAGTCTACCAAACTTGAAGGGTGAACCTTTAGGAGAGATGAGTCACGGAGCATTTTTTAAGAAACCGTTGCTTTTACACTTCTTGTCAATCTAGAACTCTAGAAGGTAGAAAGGTTTTCTTCTTAGGTTGATGGTTAAATAACTAGGCATGTGGAATTCTTCAAAACTACGTATCGAATTGTGGAAACGAAACAGTAGCCACCATAATTGAAAGTACAGATAAATTAGAATTACTTCTCTCAAGGGGGCTGAGTTTAAGTGGTTTCACTTTTAAAACTCGATAAAATAAATCCGGAAACAAAACCGGGATCAATGTTTTAACTCTTTGGTATTAGTTTCTGGTCAAAATGTACGTGGAAAATTTACGATTGCTACTTATCATGTCCACATGGCCCTATGTATTGAATGACTGCCAACTGCCAGGAAGAAATCTTTTGAGGGATGCTTCTGTACGCCTGCAAAGACGGGCACATATGCAGCACATGTTTAATGATGGGGTAGGGATGGACAGGAAGGATTTTAAAGATTAAAGTCCACTACAAGAAACAATTAGAATGAAGTCTGTCATTAAAAACGAGCAAGCCTTTGTTGTCGACGAAGCAGTTGGATAGAAGAAAGGGACAAAAGTAACATTAATCTATAGGAATGCCGTGAAGATACGAAGACTGAAGAGACTAGCAGGAGCAGGAACCACACCACCTGCAGTCCAGAGTTCATCTTGATCTGCTGTCGTTCTTATGGTACACACCGTAAAACAATGCAAGAGAATTAAAAAAGCTGAGGCAACCTTTGTCTGTCTATGCGATCCTTCACTTGTCAATCTATATGGAATCAAAATTCCTGTATCCTCAAATTCTTTGGTCCATATCGTTCGTCCAATCTCCCAAAATCCCACATATGTGAGTTGACGTACAAGAAATGCATTAGAAAAGGTAGTTCGAAACGATGCAACGTTCGTGTTTTGTATTTTGAAAGTATCATTTTGTAACTCAACCGATGTTTGGTATTTAACTGAACAACCCTTTTGAGTTTTGACTTGGAATGTTTCTTTGTGTAACTCATCTTGTGATAATCCTGCCTCAGGGAAGGTTCATCTCTCACCACATAGTAATTGTTCTCCATTTACATTTACACTTCCATCCAACATCAACTTTGGAGCTTCCTCACTTCCTTATCATCTCAGAGTCATTTTAGAAATATAAAAAAATGTAGAAGCCATTCCAGACCAACTCCTGTAATTCCCTTATCAAAAATAGTAACGTGAGGAATTTGAGATCAATCTACATGGTCGAGAGACTATTATTAAATACTTACACAATACAAAAACTGATGTGGTGGCTACATTTTTGAGTTGCCTTGCATGTTCAAACAGGACTGTACGTATAACAGTTTTGTGCACCTTACAATGAAAATATTATTCAGTCGTCTTAAAGTTAGAATAATAAAGTAGTTCAGCTTACTCATTCACTTGAAGGGGTGTAGGAACTGTAGGAGACTTAAGGTTTAAGTAACAACTTAAGTAACAAGTGCGAAGTAGAATGCGCAACGAGTTGCATTGATTGACTGATCATTCACAGTAATAAATGCATATTTAATTACTACCATGCAAAACAGGATCTTCGTAAAACACATGACGAAAACATTCCATCACGATATCCGCAATTTATCGATGGGATTTGCATCTTCTTAATTTAATTTATATTATTCTTTGATCAGTCATCAGTCGTATGAACGACCTAAGAATCTAGACTACAAAATATTATTTGCAATAATCTCCGCATTGCTTATTGCCTACAATAAAATTCAACACATTCTAATGTCAATCATTTTTTGGCTGAAAATGACTCTCTCAATTTCATGCCAAAGAATTAATCGAAGGCGTGTTGTATATCAATCTTTCATGAATTGTTCTGATACTTTCATTCCTCAGTTGAAGTCAACCATTGCAAGTAGTTCAAACTTACTTATGTAGGTGTGTATTTCCCCTAATTCCAGTCTTGCAAAAGTGCAGAATTGAATAACAACTTAAAGGTTACTTAATAACATGCAAGAAACTTTGTTTTTCACTCGATGGATTTTTTGCAGAAGCTGATTCATACATATAACTACAATTAACCGTTGTGCAGTTAGTTTCGCAGAGTTTGTGTATGTGGTCAAGGTTTACGGAGGAATAATTAGGTATTCGAAGTGGACTTCATGCATATGTGTAGTATATATACATACACACATTATGAGCGTGTGTACGATACGTACAATGAGTATTCGTGCATAATGCATATATAAATTCTGGGTGGTGTTGCCGAAGGTACTCAGTAGTCAAGTCATATTTCAATTTCTCGTTCTCTCTCGTTACTTACAAGAACAATAACTACACCTTTCTGAACTAAATACACCGTAAGATGCATTCAGCGTACGAGAGGCGATGCATCTTCTTCATTCAGTGATGTGTGTATGTATCTTCGATTTATTATGAATGACCAACAACCACCATCACCTGAGTTTGTGACGTGCAAAAATAGATTTATTGATGATACCATCATCGAAGAGTACAGTTTGTGTTGGGAAACTACATATGTGAGCACCTTGTTGTGATGGGAGTCGTTATACTCTTTAAGAAGTGTTTGTAATTGATGGACGATGGACTGTTCTTTCGTGTGGAGAGATGAGAAGGCTCAGATTGTAATTCAATTATGTGGGAAATGAGACCAGAGTGCAATTGAGGATAATGCATTAATAGTTGCAATGAAACAGTTACCCTTCCCTGCCCTTTGGGGAACATGAGACAATGGATAAATACAAGAGAGAACAATATTGTGCTCAATGTTGGATAAGCGTTGTTCATGTCAATTGGGACGATTGTCAAGTCTTGGACAAGAGGTAATGTGTGCAATGAATAAAAGGACAACTCCAAGCCGTCTGTCAAACTTGATGTACATCATCAATGACTTTTACATCCAAGCTGCACATTCCGACTGTTCATTCTTATGCAAATGACCAGGAAAGACCAGAAATCACCTCCCGGCTAGAAAATCGCTGTTCACTGTTTGGGATGGTTGAGTGGTGATCATCATTAACGATTACTTGCATTAGCATTACATTAATGGATCCTATCAGGATTCATTCATGTATAATTGTTGGGGCAGTCGATATGTAGGTAGATGTTGTGAGAGATGTATCCGAATACTTCATTCATAGAAAGAGGAGGAGGTTAAGGTCAAAAGATTTGACCAAAGTGACCTTTACTTGTAGAGGTAGAGGACGTCTTTGGTCACCGTGAACGATGGTGTGGGTCATGTTTGCTATTATAAGAACAAGTCCTCTCTTTTAGAGCCGGTTATTTTCTTGAAAAGCCTCGAACTCTTGTTACAGGAGATTAAGAAAGTTTTCTTGCAGTGGTATTAATAACCTGAGCAAAGAATGGAACGTTAAATCCTAAAAGGTCTTTTCATAAGATAAACGAGTTAAGACAAGTTTGTTCTTTACAGGTTGTAAAACTCATGAAAGTTCGGGGTAGGTGGAAGGATTTCATTTTGTGAAATTGACTCACATCTACCTTCATGATTTTGGAAATGAGTAAAGTGGTACTTGTGGTAAAACGTAGGTACAAAAAAGTTTAAAGTCACACTTTCTCAGACAATTGGAAGTCAGAGACAAATGCACAGCTCAGTTATGTTTCCTCTTCCATTTTATTGCGGGGAAGGTAGCTGTGTGTGTGCAGGAAGAATATGGTGCATAGGTATTCATCCTTAAAGAAATTTAAGAGCCCTTTGGCTAAATAAAACACCCCTTTAGAAGGGTCCAACATGCGTAGAATAGGAGACGGTTCGATTGTCCAGAAGGTTACCTTTGGAGTAGTGCAGTCAGTAGTGAAGGGTATTATTTGTGCTCCAGTCAAATTGCCTCTAATCTTTGTACCTGAGATGTGGTCAGACTTTTACTCAAAAGCTTTCCTCCACTTATTATTATAAGGAGAGGAGCTGAGAAGGCAGTTGCAGGCTGCTCAGTGCTAAGCAATTGTCTTCGTGTCTGAAGAAGCCCTAAAGAACTGGAAAAGGTGGATGCAAGAAAAGAACGTCTTCTAGTTGGGATAGGCTGCATAGCCTTCTGCATCCTCGTTTTTAGATGATGCCAAAAGGGTAAGGTAGTACAGGAGAAGTGGTTCTTCGTGGTCTTGTTGGTGGTGGACTTTTTTACGTACCACTGCACTTCACCATTCCTTGACAGTTGGTTCCTGGCAATGACTACGGCAACTTGGCCGTGTGTCTCTCTCCACATCTCGTTACATGCAAAGTTGCTCAACCAACTTTGTACTTCTAAGGCTTCGTCTTTTTTAAGGGATTGAAGTGTAATTACTTACGTAAGTTGGGGGCGTTTCGCAAAGCCTTACTTACTTGTGTGTGAAGTACAAAAATTCCAGCCATCATAATAAAGTTTTTGGTAGAACAAATCCCGAAGTATCTCTCTATGAGTAGTGTTTCAAGTAAATCTGCAGTTGGACGTGAGGAACTCATAAGGGTGCTATACTCCTGTGCAATTCCTTATTAGTGTCTCGTTATGGAAAGAGTTTACGAGGATATCTGAGTGATTGTGGCTACCTAATAAAATCATTTATTGTTGTAAAAAATCACATTAAAAGTTTAGTGCAGTTGCAGTGTGTGCTAATACATATGTGAGAAAGCAAGTTTGTTCATATATTTCCATTTGCCTTTAGAGAGAGGCACTTAAACTACAGTCAAAACAGTGTGGAAGTGAATATTCAGTGGAAATCTAGGGAAGATATTCTTCACGATGGAAATCCCATGAGGATTAGCAAAATATGGTAATAAGATTAGAGTGTCTTAAAATTTCAGAGAAGTTATACGGTATTTATATTTATTGCAGACTTGTTGTATTGATGGGAAGGTAGAGTGTGTGTATATAAACATTCTAAAACCCTAGTCTGGTGTGTATCTCCGTAAGTAAATTAAGGTTAAGATGGTAAACGTCTGCATCCGGTGTGGTGGAAGGAATTTGCAGTAGAAAGGACATTAAAGGTGAACTTGTTCGCCAATATTCCCACAAGTAGGAGAGACTACTACTAAGGGGAGTTTGATCTCTGAAATGTAAAACATAAAACTGGGAGAAGGGAGAAATAATGAAATACCACGTTTCCTTCCACAGTCTCTTTGTGTGTTTTCATATTCTTTTTTATTTTCCCGATAGTTTAACTTACTATCTCTGTAGCGTAACAGTCAAAGCGACGGTATATCTTGATATATTTAAGTATTCGATACAAATGGTGATTCAACTGAATAATACATCAGCATATCTTCCCACTGGATTATTCAGTCAGAAACAATTTCTTTAATTGACATGACATTAAAACTCGTTTTTGAATGAGGAATTGCGACGATGCGTTACTTGACATGATTTGATGTGGTAATGACAAAACAATGACTTTTATAATTGTTCGCATGAGTTGATCAGCAATGGAAGAAGCTCCAATGTACTTCCTTGTGTGGAATACTACACTCAGCGTTGTTTCATCTTTGTATCTGTATAGTTTCTGATATTATTGGGATACTAATAACTTAAGTGCACCAATGATTACCTGGGATAATAGAAAAATTGGATTGAAAGAAGTTTTTGACACCTTCAAGAATTGGTTTGCAATGAGAGCAAAACACTTTATTTTATGGAGTAAATGACTACTGAGCTGTAGTTAGTGTGTCTTATGTATCACATTTTGATGTGTTCTGATCGTGTGTGACTCCTGCCACATGTTGTAATCAACCTCATAAACTTCAATATACTTGAAGTGTTTCAGTGAAAAGTGCAATTATGAGTATGACACGAAGGCATGTCTCTGATGATGATTAGTTTCTTATTTGACAAGATTGCTTTTTCCCATTTGACCAGTTCTCTTCCTATTTCTGTTAATTAACACTTTGTAGGGTTGAGAAGAGAGTGAGAAATTGCGATTCGAGATGGTTCATCACTCACCAATCACTGGGTTAGGCAATTATCATTAGTAAATCAGATCAATTCGATTCCTGTAGAGTTCTTTTGAGCTAATGAGTGTGTACGGTAGGTCACGAGGGTTAAGTTGAGAACTGACATATACGCTTGCTTGTAACAATAATCTGATTAAGCTTCAATAGTGCTTGTTAGAAGATAATCTAATAAAGTTGATTGTTTTATTTCAGACTTTCAATTTGGAAGTTGGAAACGAAGGAATCTTCTGAGGAAGTGAATAAGGAAGACAACAGAAGTCCAACGAGCAGTAGTATCGGTAACCTCTCAACGTACAAACCCCCTGTGTTGCCTGGAGGACACTATTCGAATCCAACTACAGCGTCAGTGTACTCTACTCTCCCTAGAAACTCGTCTTCAGTTCACATTGGGTCGACTCCGTCTTTGTCAACCAGTCCAGGGTCGACAAAGGGACATACAAGTGGAAACCTTCTGCAGACAAGTAATATTGGAAGTGCAAGTGGTGGTGCAGTGGGCGTTCCACTTCTTTCCCCAGCTCGTTCCACTCCAAACCTCGTTTCGTCCAAGTTGAGCACCCTTTCCAGTAACATTAACGCTCATCCCCCTCAGCCAAAATACAGAGAGCCTCCTGTCTACCAACCTTTGGCCAACTCCACACACTCTCTGGGTAGGATATACCGCCCTAGTTCATTATTGTCCAAGTCAGTAACTTCAGTTCGGCCAAATCCACCTCTGCTTCTGAGCAGTAAATCTGTGGAGAACGTTGTAGGGACAAGTCTTGGGAACAGAAGTCCTGAAGAAAGTCCTAGTGGAGGAGTAGTGAGTTCCTCACCGGAGACAAATACGAAGGCTCATGAGGGTGAACAGCAAGAAGAAGGAGGAGATCAGAAGACCGTCACCATGTCTTCGTGGGACACAAGTCCCACTCCAGTGAGGGACACTTCATCCCTGAAGGCCATACGGTACGGTCCAGGACACGAAAAGTATCCTTCTTGGCCGATTCCTGTGGCTGCTGCAGGTGACGTAGACCCTGCAGGGACTACTAGCCACACGTCCTCATCCAGTGGGGGAATTGGATTGAGCAGTGGAAGTGCTGGTAGTGGAGGGGCAGGCTCTGCCAGGTCCAAGTCTTGGACTGACACAACGGATTATCCCAAAGAGAAAGGCGTGTCCTACGCGAGACCTTACATGAAGCGTTTAAGCCATCCAGCACAGCAGTACACGCAGCAGTTGAAGACAGTGATGGAGGAGAAAAAGGGGGGCGCTGTTCCTCCCCCACTGGGCTACCGAGACAGTGGAAGTAAAGAAGGACAGTATGCAATTCCCGAAAGAGATGTGTCCACCTCATCTGTGGTTTCTAAGCCTCTAACACAAGAAGATGTGGAAGCTTATGGAAAGAAGTACGAGGAGATGATGAGTCAGTACGCTGGATCTGAAGGGTACCACTCATACATCAGTTCAGAGTGTTCATCCTACGTTTCCTCCAGTGGAACTCCTTTCCTGGATCTGCTCCGTAGAGAAAGTGGGGGTGACCTTTTCTGGTCAGATAATTTGGACAGTAATCATCATCCTCATAATAATCATATGCATCATCTTCTCCAAGACTTTTCTGTGTCTGGAAGAGAAAGCGTTACTACAGTTGTGACTAATTCCTCCTCCAGTAATTCGTCTTCCGGAACAGAGACCCTCAAGTGGGGAGGAAGTGAAGTGAGTCTTGCAAGCAGTGGGGGAAGTAGGTGGAGTGACAACAATAAAGTTGGAAGGAATAACAATACCAATAAGAATTCTCTTGGGGGATGGAACGAAAGGGAACTGAATCTGAAGAAGTTTCCGTTGAACACTTACACCCGACCGACTCCGCAGCCAAACTCACATCCGATTATTTCGATGCCCCAAGGGAAGGTGAGTCCTCCTAGTAAGGACACTAATAATACCCTTCCAGAACCCCCATCTCCCATAGTCGACACTTCCAAGCCACCTACAGTTGCCGAGAGGATTTGGGAACTGGAGAAGAAACAAAGTGGAAGTGGTACTACAACTTCCTCGAGTAATTCTAGCGTTGCTTCATCTCCCCACAAAGCAGCGTCTGCTGCAAGTGCCACAACGACTAGCAACCTTGTCCACAGCAAGGAGTTTGTCAAGTCTTCATCTCTCAATAACTTGAGAGACAAAAATCCGCCATTGTCAACGACACCGATGGGAGGAGTAGGGTTGTCGCAGACCTTGAGTACTCACGAGATCAACAACGATACCCACCACCCTGTTCATTATTCGTACCTCGACCCAGAAAAGAAACACAAAGTGGCTGACATGACTCTTAAAGCGATTCAGAAGAAAGCATTGCTTTCCTATTATGAGAGACACACTGGAAAGACCTCATCGTCTTCTTCGTCCTCATCATCGTCCTCAGACAGTGTGTGTTTGCCCCCGCCACCACCCCCCTCGTCATCCTCAAGTTCGCCTACAAAAGAAGGGCCCACATCCCTTCTGGACTCCCCGTTCAAGTCGCGTCTCACACTGTCCCTCCCACGAGACGTCGCACCACCCTCATCCCTGTCATCCCCGAATTCCTCATCGCCAACATCGTCAACCTCCTCCTCTAGTCAAGTGAAGCACAACAAAGTTCTACCCCCACTGCCGGCTAAGGCACATCTCCATGACAACCACCAGGTAAGCTTTAACCGTATTCACCTGAGGAGGGCATGGAAAATCATAGGTTGGTCAACTGTAAGCTGCAGTTCTGAAAAGTCCAGTTTGCCTCCAGGGAGACTTACTTGAGGATATAGAATGGGTTCATATAGAGAAACCAGGCATGGGAATAAGTGTGTGGATAACTTCATTTGGTACTTTGGTAGTGGTGCATCACACGAGATGATCAAGGGGAGCTCATTTGTATGCACAAAGTCGTCTCACCTGCTCGCACTGCCTTCGAAGAGTCCATTCGAAGAAGACCTTCTCCAAACGTGTCCAACTTTTCATATGTCTCTCAACCCTCCCTTATTACACTTCCCTACACACGAGATCACCATACGTCCTTTTCAAATCCTTTTTCTTGCGTTGATGCACCCTTTGTACTTTGTAGGACCAACAACGTCATCCTTTGTAGTAGTCTCTGCAGATCATGCAAGAAACACCCACAAAAACCTTAAGCACCATGAGTTTGGCTATTTTAAGATTAGAGATACTTTTATTCAGTTTGGAAAACTTGTAAAAATGTAGATGAATAGGTGAAAAGCTGTGTGAGACCAGATAGGAGGTTTATTAATTGAAAGGAAATCTATGATTGGTACAAGTCATCGGTTTATATGAAACTGCTTTGATTACACTGAAGAGCGGTGATGGTCTAAAGCAAGGTCACGGATATAAGAGAAACCGCTTCCAAAACATTGTAAACGGTCAAAGAAGGTGAGATTTGTGGTGCTGGTGGTTGTTGGTTTATGGCATATGATGATATCAGACGTACTAATAAAGCTGGAAGAATGAGAATCTCAAGAGCATCTGTGCTATGTAGGGAGATTGTGGGCAGCGGTCACTCACTCATTGAAGAAGGCAGGGTTGGTCAAGAAGAAGATTTTCGTACATTTTTTTGCAAGAACCTCACACACAAACACATCTGCCTGTACCTTTCTTAACCAGACGTATGTGTACAATCATCATCAATGTCTTTGAGTAAAATCAACTTCTTGGAGAGATAATGAAAGATGAGGAGATTGCTGCACAATGAGACTTGTACAGGTTTCTCTATTCTTCTTTTCTACCGACAACCCCCATTATCCTGAGTAATAGGAGAGAGAAACTTGATTCGAATGAAAAACGAACGGATCAAGTAGACTTGTTCCAGCCGGCCAAGTTGCATGGAACTAGTTGACTTATTACATTACTAAAGAGTCTCCTGCATTAATAGGAGCTTTGATTACATCTGCATAAACCATACTATTATGTGTCCAACACAAGTACCTGATTGAGGAGTAACGACTTACAGATCTTCTACTTTTCATGGGAAGCTTTGCAAAGTTGTTTACAGATAGTTGGCGAAACAGATTAACAAGTTAAATGATCGATTTGTTAGTGTATAGTTGGAGATTATGATTCATAAAGGATATACAGACTTGTAGAAGTTGAATTTTAGGAGATTGCTTGTTCTGGTGGTTGTTGTTGAGTTTGAGTAAACATTAAAAGGTCCGATCTCATGCAACTTTCAATGAGTTCATTGGTCATATTTAAATTTTTACTTGAGGGAGTATCGTTATAATTCAAAAAGGGATTTTAATTCGCATCACGCGAGTTTGTAAATAGGCAGGAGATCGATGTGCATGGTTTATTAGAGGAGGGGAGCCTTATAGTTTACGACAACATTTAGTTAAGGTGACGCTATGTAAGATGCAAGGAAGGTGTTGTAGCGGTTAGTAGTACATATCTCATGTAATATGGAAAGAATAGAAAGAAAAAAGGCGTTGGACAATCATCCGTACAGTGGATGATTAGTGGAGACCTAAAAATGCAATTGGTCACAGACAGAGGTATTAGAATTGATTTTTTGCACCTTCGCCACTACCTTGGAAGTTATTTGGTATTCGCTAGCCATTGTTACTTGCCAGTAGTGAATTTACACTTCTCTCTTAAATAAATCCGTATCTTGAATGTCCTTTCTGAATGTAGTGGTGGCCACACAAGGAGATGTGAACACGAGATTAAGCTTCACTTATTCTTATAATTCCATCTTGTGTGATAACATTGGAGGGACTTGTGTTTTATCGCCTAATCCTTTCCTTAGAAATGGCATATTTTTTCGTAAGGTTACCAAAGTGTCTGGGATGTGTCTTCAAGCATGAGTGGATGACGCGATCTGGTAACATTAACCAGGGATGAATAAGGAGAGAGACAAAGTATTAAGTAGAAGTGCAGAATTTGTTATAGGGAGTAGAGAACCGGTTGCACAATCGCGAATATGTGAGGAAGTCCCGTTAGAATGAATGTGATCTCTCAGTCTCTCTCTCCCTCATCTCAGTGCACTACACCGAACAAATTAACTGCACTCCGACTCCTCACATGAATTATGACGACTCCTTGGAACAAATGAGAAAACACAATCCAATTAGTAACGCTCATGAGATATGGACGACACATTCTTTACGTGGGGACTCTGGACCTCATTCCGATTAGGTTCAATGAGCGTGTGAAATGAACACAGAATAAGTTGAGACTTGTGACTTTAAAGAGTGCTCAGAGTTTATGAGGTCTTTGGAAATTTTGGGATGACTTTTGATGCTTTTGCTCTGGACTCGTTGACCATTATTTCCTCTTCAGCCCTGTGGGGACATTTTCCAAACCAGTTGACTTGTATTGCCCCCTAAAGTCAGGATTCACAAAGGTAACTGAGAAGTAATGACACTGCAAGGTTTAGAATAACCGGACACGAGGAATTGATCCTACAAGCTATGAAATTTTTGAAGAATACATTTTTATGTAGAAAAAGTATTATTCCCTGATTCCTACTGATTTTTCATATGCTCAAACTGCATCTCGTTTTGTGATGGAGGAAGTATTAAGCAATACATGTATGCAGATAGAAAAACAGGTCTTAATTTGAGAGATTTGTATTCATTTCTCCTGTGATCTATTGTATTGAACTCTTAATGAGGGTCATCACAGTCAGTGCAGCACCACCAAAACTCGTTGTTTCTTCTTGTATCGCCTTCCACAAATCTTAAAACTTGGGACTTTTAATACACTAACTCTTGGACTGAATGTTTCCTCACCAGACAGAACCAACTGTACTCATAGTATGTATTCCTTCCATTGCTTATCTAATCAGCGACACATACCAGCAAGAAAGCAATTTTGCGGTGGTAGTTGAGTTCTCTGGGCTTAAGTTCATTTTGGGCTGAATAAGGTTGAATCCATGCATTATTTTTTCATCTTGTCTATCATCATGACCTTAGTGCCTCACATTTCCTTCCACGAGCTCCTGCCTTTGTCAGAAGTTTTAAATACCCTGAAGCTTTTGTAACCGCAATCACTAACGAAGCTGTTTACCCGAAGGGACCAACAACACTAACAAACTTCTGACCTCCTTTATAAAAA